>JALIZH010015385.1:0-17143 GCA_030522465.1 Rhipicephalus appendiculatus | reverse complement strand
TCTGCTACCTCTCCTAAAAATGCGCAAGTAACCTTTGTGTTTACCTTCATTTTGAGGCACTAGGTGTCTTTCGAGATAATTTTCCGCCTTTGCGTGGCCCTTTATTACTTTCTCGCGGCCTTGTCTCCAAGCCATACCGTACTATACACACACAAGGTCGCTTGCCATGCATATCTCCTCCAGACATCAATAATGTGGCCAGAAGGGTAACTAGAACTGCGCACGCGGTAATCAAGAATCACGGAACCCGATGGGCTCAATTTTTTTCTGATATTGATATGAAGCCCAATTGCAATGGCAATTAAAATCAAGAATCAAGAAAGTTTATTTCAAACAGTAGTTGTTGGGGGTCACCCCAGGCGGAAAGCGGCAAAAATGCCTGGGGGCCCGTACACAAGTCACTGTTCACATTAATATTTGGTCAACATACGAGTACGTAGTAAACAAAGGATATATAGACTAGCATAACAGCAAATTAAGGAGACAGAAATACTGGTAAACGTAAGACATATATATATATATATATATATATATATATATATATATATATATATATATATATATATATATATATATATATATATATATATATATACACTTTAAACATGTGCATACACAAAGAGAAAGGTAATTGTACTAAAAAATAATGAGATCGGAATCATGATAAGTATATTTAAACGTGCTTGCTTTTAACATTTTTGTATTGCTGCATATATTTATAGCACAAGTATTTAAAAGAAGTTATTACACTATACAATGAATGAAATGTGTATTGGTAGGAACTCATAGTTCTGTTTGGTGAAGTCCAGACGTAAAGAAATCGTGCAACTTTTTTTTACCAACGTTGCTAAAATCAATACCCTGTTTCTCATATTTCTTTAAAAGATTCCGTACATTGAAAGCCAGTGCTTTTTTTGCCATAAGTCGTGCGCCATCGCGGTACCAGCTATTTCTAGAAAAGACGATTTGATCAGGATAGTTGGTATTCATCCAACATATTGTAACACACAACATTCCGAAGACAGGCACGGAGATATGACAAGCCACAAGCGTTTGGGACTTGTCACATCTGTATCTCTCTTCGTAAGCTTTTGCGCCACCCAAAATGTTACAATGGTGGTATTCAAAGAAAACGGTGACCTGCCTGTTCTTTTATTTTGATACATGATCACACTGAATGTCACTGAAATGCGTGATACAGCTCCTGTGTGTTTACGGAGGGCTGTAGTGTGCACTGGCAGGACCAGGCCGATCTGGTCGCGAGAGCTCAAAGGGCGAACACGGCTCGCGGGGTCCTCGACTTAGAACAACACCACTCGCAGGACCCCTCGAGTGACCTAGCGGTTTGTCTTCAATTAAAAAAAATGTTTTAACTTTCTTACGGGTGCTTCTGTTGCTTCGGTTTTGTTTTCTTCTTCTGTGCCGCGTATGTATGTGTATGTATGCGCGTTTCTGAAGAAAATAAGCTAGTTGTAAGTCAGCGCTTTGTGTGTCCTTCCAATTGTCCTCGTCTCGGTGTTGCGCTGTGGTTTACCATGCATCACCAACTCTCCCAAATTTTCACGTTACTCAGCTTTAGGTTCGCTTCGGACCTATAAAAAGTCATCAGATGACTTTCTTCACTTGTACTTCATTCCTCTGTGTAACGGTTATTAAGCTTATCGAAACATTCCGAGTAAATATCAGGAAAAAATATTACGCGCGTGACATCGTTCGAGTTAATCGTTGTGGACTTCATCGATTCATCATCCCTATGGTTTCGGTAAATTGGAATAATAATTGCAATGCAAACCCTCACAAATAGCTACGTTGCTAAAGTACACAGGGAAGCTATTAGGTTCTTGTTCGGCGAGATGTTGTAGCGTCAGCATAAGCCCGAGACTGTAACGACATTACAGATAGTTAGTTTCAAGTGTTTTAGCGTTGGAAGTTCAGTAGATTATTCAGGCCTCTAACGCTTGGCGGCAGAGGCATAACAGTCTGTTTCTTCCGGGAGACAGGGCTCTGTTTGTTCTTTTGGTCAGCTCCGGTTGACTTTTCCTTTTCCTTGTTGTGTAGCACCCCTCCTGTTATACTTCGGTGGTGCAGGCTGAGGCATTTATTTTATGTTTTTCTTGAAGCCTCAATATAATTTCTCTTGTGTAGTACCACGTTGAGGCCGTCGTCTAGGATGACTCCAGCCAACACCACCCATCCAGATGGAAGTTTGTGATTCAATTTTGTAAGTTGACTAGCGCATGGCTAACTCCTTATCCATGATCATTATTTACACGTTGGACTACATTCCAGCAGTATACATGAGGATACCAGACAGTAGTCGGCAAATGGACCTGCATAAAGTCAGCACTCCAGGAGGCCGAGGGAGATTCAGCTCCTCTATCTCAAGGTGGACGATTGGGCCAGTTGGTGATTACATACGTAGATCCTCTATCTCAAGGCGCATTTTTCCGCTACTGGCGCCTTCTGTAAGTGACACACTAAATTACTATCACCCTACTGGAAGCTGTCCCAATTATTTCAGGAAATACCTTCAGGGACATGTTTCCCACTTCGAGGAAATAAGTTGCCGCGGTATCCTGTAACCTACGTTCTGCGTATGTTCCAAGATCTCATTTATTTCATTTCAGTAACAGTTAGAGTATTGTAAATGAATGAACCTTTATTTCGTAGAAGAGGACGGCTCTCGGCCGCAGTTTGGGAATAGGTGGGGAAGGGGTTGTTGGGTGAACAGCGTAATCATGTGAGACTGACATCAGTTCGTGTGAAGCCGTCTTCAGTAGATGTTCAGTAGAGTCGCTCTCGCGCGAGATGGTCGACCCCATCTACACCACTCGAAACAGGCCACTTATACTAGCGTAGCGTGCAAGTGAATTTTGTGCTTCATCATTAGATTGTATCGCAATGCCTAAGCTTCTTATGTCGTCGCGGGGCAAGTCTTGTATGTGTGTTCTTCCTTGCGAGAAAGCTGAGCAAATCCAAATGAGGTGGTGTAAATCTGCTCGGCATAATTCTTGACAGTGCGGGCATCGAGGGGAAGTGTTTCCAATTGCGTGTCTGGTTCCAATCCATTTATCAATTACATGTGGTGTGTATGCAGCATTGGCCATAACCTTGTTGAGAAATATCTCTTGCTGTCGAGTAAGTCTGCCCTTGTCGCTTAACAGAGGTGCTGGTGTAGCTTGTAATAGCCTTCGTTTACTGTCGATTTTCAGTTTTACGCGAATATAATGCATAAATTCTCTGCTTGGAGACCCTTCGCGCAACATTTTTAGGTACGGATTGAGGTCCACCAGGTTTGACGAGGAACGGGGGTGTGGGGTGCTCAATGAATAGTCAAGCCCACCCGCTTGCGCGGCGACCGCATGAGCGGCTTCGTTTCCCCCGTCCGTGCCCGTGTGTCCCGGTGTCCACAAAATTTCCACATTAATTCCACAGTCCTGTAATCTCTTTACCTTTTTTCTAATGTCGTTGGCCACCGCATCGTCAGTCGTTGTTGCTGTTAGCTGAGTCACCGCTTCGAACGAGTCTGTCAATATACGAAAGTTATTTCGAAGACTCTCGCTTACAGTGTTTCCTACGTCAATCGGAATAGTGTTGACCGCTCCCCATATGGCCAACAGCTCTGCATGCACGGGTGCACCACCGGGAAGCTGGCAACTGTGATAGCTATTGTGACGGGATGCGGATGTGCTGACCCAGGCCATGCTAGCTTGTTCATGAATGATTGTTGCGTCAGTGTAGATGTCGATGGTGTTCTCAGATTTTAGGCGCTGCCTTTTCTCAAAGAGTTGCCTGGTTTTCGTGTTGCGCCTGGCAATCGGGCGTTGTTGTCTTCGTGCGTTCAGCGGTGCTTCCCATGGTGGTGCTGTGCTCGTTTCCTCGTGCCCCAACCGTGCGTGAACTCGGTTGTCCCAAGCCATGATTTGTTTGCCTTGTGGTGTGTTTTCGCCGGCATCTCATGCGAATTCGTGCTTCATTGATGATGTCCCTTATTGGGGGGTATCGGCACAAGCTTGAGCAGCTCTTCGTTCCTCGTGTGCTTCGGTAGCCCAGCTATCGTACGAAGGGTCGCCCTGTGTAGCTTTTCGACGTCACGGAGGTCTCGATCAGAGAGCTCATACACAGGTGCTCCATAAAGAATCCTTCCGACAGCGACTGCTTTGGCAAGTGTTTGGCACGTTTTCTGTCTTGCTCTACCGTGTTTATTGGAAATGCGGCGAACCATGTGCAACATCGGGCTCCATGTGCGTTTTAAGGCTCGGATCCATTGCTGGGGACTGTTGCAACTAGCAATCTGTGCTCTGAGGACCCTGATTTGTCCGTTGGTAGAAGTAATGTCGCTTTCGCCGATGTGTAATGTAATCTGCTTGCTTACATTGGTCGCTTTCCACGCTAATCAATTCCGTCTTTTCTGGCGACAGCTGCAGTCCGAGGTCATCTAAAGTATCCGCGAGGGTTAGGATAGCTGCTTGGAGTTCAGTTTGCATGCTCTGCTCGTCGGGATAATCTGCCGCTTCTGTCCATATTGTGATGTCATCTGCGTAGATAGTAAAACGGGCCGAAGTTTCTTGCTCAAGCCTCTCTGCCACCCGCGTCATGGCCAGATTAAAGAGCAAAGGACCGAGGATGGAGCCCTGGGGTACACCCCTATCCAGATAATAGGTCCTCGGTCTCCATCCCGGTGCTTTGCCATGGATCCTGATTGGTCTACTTTGGAGAAAGTTGCGGATCCAATTATATGCTCTTTGGCTGGGATACCTTGCTGCCAATTCCTGTAGTATGACCTCTTGTTTCACGTTGTCAAATGCTTTGCGCATATCTACTGCAAGGATATAGTCCGGCATCTGTTTGCGAGATTTGCGGTTGATTACTCTGCGAAGCAACCACAGGCAGTCATGTGTGCCCATGTTCGGCCGAAAACCTGCCTGCGCAGGGTGCAGTCCGGATTTCACGTATTCGATGTAATACTGTATCCGTGTGTTAAGCATTCGCTCTATGAGTTTGCAGACTGTTGAAGTCAAAGCTATTGGTCGCAGATTGGCTGGCTTTGTATGGTCTTTTCCCGGCTTCGGTATAGGATAAATGAGCGGAAGTTTAAGCGAATCGGGGACAAGGCCGGATTCCCAGGATTCATTAATGACAGCTAAAAGTTTTTTCAGAGTTTCGTCGCTGAGATTTCGAAGTTCTTGCCAGGTCACTCCGTCGTGTCCAGGAGCGGACTTCTTTTGCTCTGGGCCAACGCTGCTACGAGCTCACTTAGCGTGAAGGGTTTGTGAAGCTCCGCTTTAGGTTCCTCTATCCTGATGTACGGGAGTTGTAGTGGTGGTATTTCAGCAGCATGCGGGAAGAAAGTGTGAATGACGCGGTCCTCTAGTGCTGTAGGCTCTTCCCGTAGGAAGAGTTCTGAAAGAGGAGGCGAGCCTTTCTTTTTGCCAAGTAGGCTCCTGAGAATCTGCCATAACCTTTGTAGGCCAGATTCACGACCCAACTTTGCGCACGTATCGTGCCACGCATCGGCTTCGAGCATTTCTTGGTATTCTTTGATCAGTCGATATTGGCGTTTAAGACTCATGAGGTCCCGATGACGTTTTCCTTTATATCGGTATTGTTGTGTTAGGCGATTAGCCTTGCGCCAGAGATTTGCAAGATGCATATCCATGTGCGTCGCGGTGTCATTGCATGGGATATATTCCCTCGCGTATGGACGCGCCTCCGCGACCGCAGCGCTGAAACCTTCAAAATCTGAGAAACAATCCCCGGTGGCCATTCGAAATTTTTCCCAGTCAAAAACAAGTACCTCTTTTTTCTCTCTAACCTTTTTCCGATTGAGCGTAATGATAATGGGTAGGTGATCACTTCCCCATGTTGTCGATTTAACTTCCCACTGCCGCACGAGCCCAACAGAGGCTAGCGTCAAATCGGGTGTCGTGTCCTGTTGCTTCGCGTGCCCTATACGGGTTGGGGTTTCCGATGAATTGCATATATTCAATGTTGACATTTCTATTACATCGTGTAGCGCGCGCCCTCTAGGATCAGCCTTGGCGTAGCCCCAGGTTGGATGTTTGGCGTTGAAATCGCCGCCCACTAGGATAGGAAGGCTTCCTGCCTGCGCCTCTACCTCACGGAGCCATTCAAAAGAGTCGTTCCGATCTTTGCTCGTTAAAGGCCTGTAGTACGCAGAGACTGCAACCATTGGGCGATGTCCTAGCACACTTAACTTAACTGCCACTACCTCTCTAAATTCGTTGCTTAGCTGTGGAATTTGCAGTTCGGTAGCAATGCAATCATGCCTAACTAAAACAGCGGCCTGGCCTTGCGCTTGCTGATTTCCTTTGCCCTGATGTAGTATGGTAGCTTGTTGCATGGTCCTCTTGTTCTGCATGGTCCTCTTGTCTCCTGTAGCAATACGACAAGAGGTTTGAGTTGCTTAATTTGCTGTCTTAGTGTGGAACCATTCTGCGTGAAGCTGCGACAGTTCCATTGAATAATTACAGGTCTTGCAGCCATATTTAATCTGCCGGCTTACGCCGTTTTGGTTCATCATCTCGAGGCTGCAGAATTTTGTGGATTTCCATGAAGAGCGTTTGCATCTGCGTTTGTATTGCATTAGTTACAGCCTGAAATTCTTCCCGTAGATTTTTTGCTAAACGCTGAGTCTCAGTGTACCTTTCTTGCCTTAGGATGCTCAACATCTGTGCATATGCAGAGTCCTGGGCAGTGACGGGCTGTGACGCTGAGGGCGTCTTACTCTGCTGGGACGGCGCAGCGCCGATGTATTGCGGCGTTTTAGAATTAGCCGTAACTTTCTTACTCAAGGAACGCCCGACGCGACTTTTTGACCGCCCGCGTTGTGGTTTAGCTGTCGGTGGAGGTTGTTCACCTTCCCGAGATGGCGTTTGGGGTTGTATATCTCGCTGCTTTGGGGTCAGCCGTTCGAGCAACTCTTGTAGCATATCTCTCAACTGCTGATTTTCTTTTTTTAGCTCTTTTATTTGTTGTTCATGTTCATCTAACACCCCAGATTGCGTGGGGATGCCCGCTTGAGCTTTTTCAGACCAGCTGACTGTCTTCTGTGGGATCTCTGCATTATGCCTGAGATTTTGAAAGTCTTTCGGTGCACGACTAGGACAGGCTGAGTTTAGTGATATATGGCCCTGCTTCTGACAGGCAACACAGAACAGCTCTTCATCGCATTCCGTATTTTCAGGATGTTTTCGTCCGCACTGCTTACAAACTTCCTCTGAAGGGCAGTACTTGGCAATGTGTCCCAATCCGTGGCAATTGTAGCAGGCTATGATCTTCGGTTTGTACTCGTACACCCTTGTGATCTCATAGTCAAATACAAGCCTCGTTGGGGGCGATGCCGTGTTAAACGTCAGCAGCAGCATGTTCGTCTTTCCAAGTCGGCGCGCGTCAAGGATAGTGGCAGTCTCGCATCTCAAGTGGTCCATGATATAGTCGATAGTCTGGTCGGGACGCACCTTGATAACCCCCCGACTGCTACCTGCTCTCTGAGTCGGAACTCTTTCGATGCTCACTTCATACGTACGAACTCGGCCACACATTTTCTCAGTCAATCGAGTTAGCGCTGTAAGCCGTTCCGCATGTTCTTCGTCCCTCACGGTAACTTTTATGCAGTTCGCTGCAGATTCATAACGGAAGATCGCTAAGTCTGCTAGTTCCCAACTTTTAGCCGTCATCTCTAGTGCTGCCGTTATAGCCTGTTTAGGTATATCGTGTACGTGTACCTTATTAAGTGGCCTGATCGAGAGAGCAAAATGAGGTCGACTTACCCGTTCGAGGCGAAGCTGCTCGGGCTTGACTTTCCGGATCGGTTTCCGCTTGGTAAACAGAGACCACTCTGCGTTCCCGTTGTCGTCGTGTCCGTTTCTGGCACCAACGCCATCGTCGCCGATATCCTCGGTATCCATTTGGTCGTTTACTGATGGACCTGTCTTCGTGGTCGCCTCCCTCAAGTGGCGTACTTCGGCATCTTCTGCTGCTACTTGGCGTTCGCTTGGCGTTCCATCGTCCTCGGCGTGTTTCGCTCGTCGCGTTGTCTGCATCCTGGAGGGGCTGCTGTTCAATTTTCCGGCCTCTCTCCTGTTAGGCGGATGCGAAGCTCCAGCGTTCGGTTCACTCGAATCGTATTGTAAATAGAAATCTTTTTTTGCTCATTTACAGGAGGTGCATTATAGTGCTCTGATACGTCGCCAGTGGTGATCCTAAATACAGTGTTAGGGATACAAACAGAAAGAATAATGGATGGAAGAAAAGATAAAGAAACCGTGATGGCAGTAATTTGCAGTGGAGTTATTACCACATCTATCCACAGGTGCAAGGGAGTCAGCCTCTAAAAGTGACGTAGCAAACCCTACAAAAAGGCATTGGAGATAATGTCAGATGGAAACGACCACACAAAACGGCTTTCAGATGTGCAACTGGAATATATCTCGAAAAAGGCCTTTTCCTAATGTTAAAAACACGATATCAACGCCCATAAAAATCACTTCCTGAAAATCGATTGGAAGACGCAGAATTTGGATTCAATGACTGTATTACTTTCCTAAGGACCACAACATCTCGGAGTGTGCCATTGCATATGGCTGCGTTACTATCTGTAAGTGCATGTTACATTTATTTGGATTGAAAAGCCTATCGACTGATCGACCTGCCAGGCAGCAACTACAGGAGGAAATACGGTGCCTTAACAACCGCATAAAGCTTCGTAGGCTGGAAACGGTGTTGTAGGAACGTTGACGGTGCCTTATCAATCCCGTGGCCGCGTGGTGAGCCGATTTCCGTGTTGCGCTTCTTGATGTCTGGTGCTGTACAGCCGTGCGCCAGCCTCTCCTTAGGGATGGTCACATCGGTTCGCGTTAAAATAACGTCGTTCTTCTCCCTCTGTAGGGGAAACCGAACGCAAAGCACACTTCATTGACGCGGATAAATTGTCTATGGCAAATGGAGTTGCCGTCTTTATATGCTTGAAAATCTTATATGGAAGCTACACAGGTTCCTTTAATGCCATCATGTTATCTACGTAATGTTTAAAATCATCATTAGATAGTTTTTGCTGGCGTTTTTTTTTTTTTTTTTTTTTTTTTTTTTTTTTTGAAATTTGCTGAAGTAGCCGATCTCTACATTTCTCGCTGGAACGGCACAATTCTTGCAGTAAGACATTGATCTGGGAGAGTTGGTTAATACCAATAGGACAGCTGTAAGTCATTGAGTACAAAGACAGCGCTTGTGTGTGGTGTTGGGTGTTGTCCCTTGTCGCAGTCGCACTGTACCTTCTGATTGGTAAAATTAGAGAATTTAAGTTTAGTGTACGCAAGGCTGTACGTCCGCAACGTGCTGCCGCTGCGTAGGCTACGTCTGATGCTGCCTCTTACAGCATTAGTATACCGTGCGCAACATCCGAACCGTGTACTGCACCTGAGCGACAACAGGCTTGCCTTCGAGGGTTTGTTCGCGTCATCTAGACGCGAAGCAATAAGCTGTAATAACCGATATTGGTCGGCGCTACACACAGGTCAAGGCATGAGACAAGCAGAGCTTTAGCGACGAAGAGTAGTGGTTTGAGGTGTTGGGGCCACGGGAACTATAGCAGCACGAGGGACACAGAGACGACAAAGACGAGCGCTTACAGCCAATTTAACATTTATTGTTTGCTACAGACATTTTGTAAAATAAAGAGAAAAAAAAAGACCTGAACAGGGTTTGTTAAACGCTAAATACAAAAGTACCGCCATTGGCACCGGGGTCTTCACGTGCCATTCTTCACGTGCCACGAGAGCTGCTTTCGCAATGATGAGGGTGCCGTGTGGGTTATCCGTGTGCGAGAAAAATCACCTGAGCTTGGTAGAATACAGACGTGCATCCACATGCGCTACAATGCATGTCTAGAACTATTCCTTTACTTTCTAACACTTGACATGATTTTGCAGGCGATCATTCAGACATGTGCCGGTTAGACGCACGTAGCAACCGCCACAGTTCAAAGGGATCACACACACGACTCCCCGTACACAATCCACAAATCCGCCGCGGTGCTTCACGTCAACATCGGATTCCTGCACCTTTGTAACTGACGTTGTCCGGTCGTCCTACATTGTGGTGCGGCTAAGCAGCGATCACGATTCACTGCACCTGTTGTTCACCGATTGGCTTCAGGTTACTTAGTTAAGCTCCAAATCAAGGGCAACAACGAAATTCACGCGGACTTCGTTCGCTGCCACGACCACCATACTGTTGTCGGTCGCGGCCATCTTGTCTGTTTTGGTATCGGCAGGTCGAGATCTCGCGAGAGAGCCTCCGGTAAGGCACGCAACGGCCGTAGAGGGCGCTACGTAAGCGCCGAGATCTAGCGTGTGCATCCGCTGCGTGCGCAAACGCACGCATCTCTCTTAGGTTCAGCGCATGCGCACTCTTGCTCCCTCTCACGCGTTGGGTGCGCTAGGCATTTGCGCGTGCTAAACTAAAATTCTCTATTCTCGCGTGAACGGTAAATGTACACTCAAGAAGGGTTTTAATGGGAAGAAGGGGGTGGTGCGGGGTGGGGGGCTTTGAGTTTATTGCACACCCAGGCACCATATCTTTGCATCATAAGTAGCTGTAGAGACTTTTGCGCCATCTGCCTCAGTGTTGCAGTGGTTACGGTGCTCGCCTGCTCACCCGAAGGTCGCGGGTTCGAGCCCGACCGCGGCGGTCGCATTTGGATGGATGCCAAATGCCCGTGTACTCGGATACAGCTGCACGTTAACGAACATCAAATGGTCCGTATTTCTGGAGCCTCCCATTACAGTGTGCCTCCTAATCATATCGTGGTTTTGGCACATACACCTTCAGCTGGTTTTAAAATGGAACGAGAGCGCATGGGCGTTGCCGTCAGGTTAGAGTTCCATTACGCGTAATACTTATCTCATGAACATGAAGTCAAACGAAAACCTAGTTGTCACGGCCGTGTCTTGATGTATTGAGAAATTCCTCGGTCACCACATCACCTCTCACAACATCAGACAAGCCGGAATATTGGAGCTCACGATGTAGTGGGCAAAAATAACGCAGCAAATTTTATAGCAATATCTTGAAAAATGATTCTATTCTTAGGATTTATAAGATGTCGCAATCGCTCCGCTATTTCTATGGTCCCGCTCCTCAATTTCAACTTCTCTTCGAACCTCAAGACCAGAAATTTAACGGTGACGTATTTTAATCACGCCACGCAATATTATCATATTATCAATATTATCGCAATATTATCAGTACGCTACATTTGAACTAAGGCAGAACGCTTGAAATAAAACAAAATAATAACTCGTAATATGCAAATTCGACAAGAGGACCATTTCAAAAACACAAACTTTTATGAAAGCACTATATTATGAGAGACATTTTTGAAAACCAGCTTCCGTATTGAAACCTCTAGGGTGGTGGATGCCGGAATCAATGGTGGATGAGGTGCAATGAATAGCCGACATGGGGGGAAATAATAATAAACTGGATACTGCGGTAGTCAGAATGGCTGATCTTGAAGAAGGTGGAAAAAAGGATGGCGCATGGTGGTGACCTTTTTTGGCATTCAATAGGACGAATGATGGTGAAAGTGAAAAATGCTGGATGATGGTGGCGATGCAAAACATGTTTAGGTGCACGGCTTGGTGAAGAAGCTAGACGACGGTGGCAGTATGGAAGAAAGTATGCAGCTGCAACTCTGTGGGAAGAACTATGGCCGCATCAGTACATGCAGCCGAGTGCACTTGGCTGTATCTGAAACCACTGTCATTTCTAACGTTTCCGTTTCGAATATGCTGAAAAAAATAGAAAAAGTTTGCACTCTGACGCGAAAGACTTCATAACGCAGAAGCTGGTAGATCCAAGTAGGAGGCTTTATCGGCTAATGCTAGGTCACTTGGCTAAGGCTAGCTTTCAGACTTGGTATAAGCAAGGCTATTTTTCTGCTTTCCACTGATTCACGCATCGAGTATATTCCGAATCTTGCCTCTTTATATTTATGGCACCGCCTTTTTGTTAATGCAGGCGAGGTCAGACAGCCGCCGCTGATTTTGGTCTCACTGTGCAGTACGTCGAGCCTCGCAATAGGCAGCATCTTCTTCAGGTTTACGGTTTCTTCCTCGGACAACCCATGGCTACAAACTGCTTCGGTGTGACCAGGCGCGGCTCTTTCATAACAATCGCGAGGACATGCGCATGCGCAGTAAATATATTTATGACGTATTTAATGATGTTAAGTGTTGCTAGGCAACTCTTTCATTTAAACTTGGCGCGGTTATACTTAGGTAGTTTCGCCGTGGCTCCTCCGCAACTGCTGCTATGGCGCGCGCGCAGCTTGGCATGGCGTCACATGAGCTGGCGCAGCCGCGAGGCGAGGCGAGGCTAGGTGGTGCGCAGCAGGGGCGTCGGTGGTTCCTAGGGCAACGGCGCGGCTATATTTCTTACGGGGGAACAGCCGCTTTTATGCCGTGCTTAACAGCTTCTCTGTTACTATGTTTACCGTACAAAGAAGCCAACTCCGATGGTTACGCTTTCTGTCATACTCTTATTCATGCGGTGACAATAAAAGCCTGAATTTTTGTGGAGCACAGCGGCCATGAATGTTTACATTATGGGCACTTATCGCCGTTTTACATCCGACATGTGTAGCTTTATTGTTATGTTTAAAAGCCAAAGGTGTCGATATGAATGGCGACAGTAAATTTGTTACACCGCTAAGCAATTGTCGAGAAGTAAACGAGTTATGGCTTAATTCGCAACTCCTTCTAACGCGTAGACCAGAAAACAGGCGCCACTTGATGTCGCCATGCAATAAACGCATCTCTGGCGATTATAGCACACTCACTTACCACCGTTGCACTTTAAGCTAACAGTGAAGAAGGTTCCAAAACTAAAAGACGCAAACTTCAACCTTCGGAAGTCACCTGCGCCGAGATAGATCAAACCCAGTATGACTTTGAGCGATGGTTAGGCGTAGCGTACCGACCGAGTCCATATATATGACATCGGCGCTTCTGGACGTCAGGATACACAATTTCGACGACTACAAATGACTTTACAGCACAGCTGTGGTATCGGTTAACCTAAATAAAGCATTTCGTATTGTGCCCGGCGTCCGCACAAGAGGCGACGAGCACTGATGCGACACACACTTTCAGCAAACGCCTCCATTATCCGACAGCCGCCGGACGCACTCACCGACATTTCTCTGACTCGCATGCCAAAGCAAAGGCTTGGAAATTGTCAGGCGTTATTGAACAAATACTATCGCATATTTTTTGCGCGCATTGCATTCGATTTTGGTCAAGCCGTTATGCAGCTGTGGCTATCGATAGAGCTAAGAATCAGTGCGCTGGTATGGCCGCGCGGCCTATGGTTGGTTGTGCTAGAAAACGCCCCAATACGGAGTGAATAGTACGTGGCTTTTTATCTAATGAGATTAGAGTCAACATAAAACCTCTGTGCAGTCGTCAGCAAGCTTAACACGAATGCTCCGACGCGTGAACTGGACTAGTTTGACTGACGCCAGCCGCGAAGTCCTGAGCGCTGTTGCCGAGAAAATACCTCGGTATGCTTAAATAGCATGTCGGCATGCATGTGTATCATCTCTGCAACAGAAGCCAAAGCTACGAGGCGCTAGCGTCAATCAAACTGTTTCTGGACACGCTGCGGAGCGTTCGTGTTAAGCCTGCTGACGACTGCACATGCCGACCTCTGAAAAGAGCAACAAGCGGCTACTAAACTAGGGTAACAGCTGGTAAGCTCTACCTGCTCCTCGGTCCTCTTGATATTTTAGCCTTTTTTTTTTTAGGTGGTGAATTGCAAAAGAAAGGGTGCTGCCATTATCGGCATGCCATTCGCTGCGTGCAGCATTTTGTTTGTCTTACCAAAAATACCAGTTTGAGTAAGAGAGGAAGGTCGCCTCTGTCTTGAATATTCAAAATGCGAAGCGAAAGCCAAAAGGCTTCAGCTTGTATTGACTAGTCATTTTGCAGAAACCAGGACGCGTTCCGGCGTGGCGTAGTGGTCAAATACTCGGCTGGGGTCTGAAGGTGGCACGTTCGAACCCTAGTGGCGGAAGTTTTCTTTTAGGGGCGAAGCTCCTTAGGGCATGAGTTAGTCCCGCGTTGTGCGCCGTAGCCACCGTATAGTGGAATATACCCACTAGACGGGATAAGGATGACGATGACGCTGACTTTCTGCCATGGATGAAAACGATCGTGAACGCGCTGTCGCCCTCGAAAGGCAAAACGGCAGCGCCGACAACAAACGTTCCCCTGAGCTTAACGTCATATATGACGAAAACAAAATCAGGGAAACCCCTCCTTGTGGTCCGTAGAGCTCTTGAACAAAATTATCATCTACCCCATATGTAAATAATGAAACATTGTGTATATACTGTATGTATAATCACACCACACCCCTGCGTTTGTGTGTCAGGTCTTTGTATGATGATCGAGTGGGCAAAATTTACGGAGGATTGACAGTTTACCAGATTACCTCCGGAGCTTCGCCCACTCATCATCATTCACTTCGTGGATATGGCGTGATTTTTTACAAAGGCTTTTCTGTACTAATCTTTTGTACACAGCTTTCCGCGCTCATATTTTGGTGTTGTGGCAGGTAGGCACAATGTTCATGACGTTGTTGAGCCGTTTTGCACCCCGTTATTCTCAAGCACCCGTCGTATGGCAGCGTCCTACACCATGCGCCATATGCCGTCATATCCAGCACTGTAACCCACCGTAATAATGAATGGTGGTATCCACCTTTAAATATGGTGGACTGCAATAAGGATTTTTATGACATGAAACACGAGAGACTGAAGTCAAGCACAAAGCTTACCAGTGGACAAATTAGTTGGTGGGACATGCAAAGATAATGCGCAGCAGTTCTAGACAACTATTTTTATACCACAGACTTGCCCACAAGGATCCCCTTCACGAAGTAATTTGAGCCTACAACACTGCTGTGAAATCAAGGGACGAGTTATGCCTTAGAGAATAAAAAAAAATGTGCAATACTTTCGAGGGACTTGCGTGCTGTTGTCACCACAGCTTTTCCGCTAAGAATCTTTGAACAGAATGTACTGTCACCATTTGCTTTGCCGTTTTCTGAATAAAAGGCTGTTGTCCTAGCACCTATCTCAACACTCGCAAGCACGCATGTATGGGTATAAATTTCCAAGCAATGTAAGCACCCCTCTAGTCATATTCATCTTATCGTACCGAGCTGCAGGTGAAAAGCAGGCTTATCTCTCGGACTCATGCCATAAAAAGAAACAGTATTGCCAGCCGTACCCTGACCTGCAAGTTAACAACAGGACTCTGGGATTTGGCACGTGTAGCGACACGTGCAGTTCTCATAGACAGCAATTCTGCATAAAGAGCCGCGTACAATAATGTTGTAAGTCCCGCAACAATGTTACCACACTTCCAAGGGCCATCAACCTGATGAGCTGGCTCCACCTAATTTGGTCTTCGATGAAAGGCTTTCGCATGACACATTCACGAATACAGGAATCTGGTATGGCTGATATCAAGGGTGTAATTCTAAATAGCTTCTTTACATCAAAATGAAAGGCAATATAAAGGAGGGAGAGGTAAATTTTTTGAAAGCATGCGTGCATTCACAGCAGCGAGTCGGATGATCAACGTCCAAACACACCGATCAACCTGCCTAATTGAGTTTTTCTCAAAAAAAACTTTAGGAACACTTTAAACATTAACGAGCTAGTTCGTAAAGCAGATTCATTTGCCAGAGGCGGCTAGCTGCAAAAAAACAAAAACAAAATCGCTCAAGGCTACCGCGTTTGCAATTGATCAACTGTGACGTGGCATCGGAAGGGATGTTATAGAGAATGCTTGGTGAGATGCTGCTTCGGCTGACGTATATGCATTTAGCAAATCGCCTCTTTCCACAAAACATTTTCCTCATAATATACGTGCATCGCAATGACATAAACTAATTACCATTTGCTTGAACAGTCTTCAAGTAAAGATTGCAACACCAAGCAACTGCGACACATTTAAATAGTATACGAATAAAACAAACTCTCCAGCCACTTTAATGTAAGTTTTTAATAGTGAAATAAAAACTGGCCCTACGTTTCGAGACCCATTCGGTCTCTTCATCAGGGGGTGACTGTCCAGCCGGCTTCGAAGCTAACGACTTTTCTTAGTGGTTGTCCCCCCTCTCCACCATCGTTCCTCCCGCCGTTCTTCTTGCTGTGTTGTTTTCTCCATTGGTTCCGGAGACATACAAACTTGGCAGGGTCCCAGTTGAGCGGTTGATATCTCCAGGTGTTGTTCGTCATCCACATACCTTAAAAATTACACCATCTCCCGCTAAAGGGAACCATGTGTAGATGTGAAGCAGCGGGCGCTAACGCTTACACTGGCGGCGGCGTTGACGCTGGCGCTCATCGCAGCGTTGCGCAGGAAAGAAAACTGGGGAGGCGCAAAGCAGGCAGTGACGGAGCAGTGTTTCCTACTGGAACATGCCAATCGCTGCTGATGGGCAATGAGAGACAGAAGACTCCGACTGGACACAGAGACCCGCACTCAGCTTTTAGTTAACGCGCACGCTGCGAATTTTTATTGTTCAACAACGCACAGGACAAATCTCCCACCGGCACCACCTTGGAGGTCAAGATCCGTTGCCATATACACGGGATGGCCAGTGAACGGTTGTGCAGCGCGAGCAGTCGGTTTTTTCAACCAAGAAACTCGCTAGCAGACGCTGCCTGCGTCGGCGTCGCGAGGCGAGAGAGGGGAGCGTAGGAGAGGAGATAGAAGGTGACACGCATGCGCAGTGGGAGTGTGAACGCCGTGGGCAGGGATGCGTAAAGAAGAGAGCGTAGGAGAGGATAGAGAGGGGGGACGCGCATGCGCAGTGGGAGTGTAGACGCCGCGGACAGGGATGCCTAGAGGAGAGAGGGGGGGAGAGGAGGTTTTTTATTTTTATTTTTTTAAAGGGCTTGCGCATGCGCAGTAAGGGTGGGCACGCGGCACACCACCACCACCACCACCACCACCACCACCGGATTAAACTTCGCCATAAGATGCTTCACATCTAAAACGTTTTTGTTGGTTCGACGAACGTGTCCGTGGCTTGTTTTTTGGTG
>JALIZH010015384.1:0-53572 GCA_030522465.1 Rhipicephalus appendiculatus | reverse complement strand
GTGAACTTATATATTTCTTTGCTGTAATAACATAGATTTAATCAATGTAGATAAGGCATTAGGCCAACATAAAAAGAAAGTTTTTTTTTTTTCGAGCCTGGTGGCAGACATGTCACCGCCCCGTTATAAAGGGGACGCTCATAGCATCCATCCATCCATCCAGCTTAGAGTCACTGGAAAAATTTCAGAGTACAGCAAAGGTAGGCTGCACGCGGGCAACATTGAGCGGCGGCGGCCATTTCCCTTCCAGGCTGTCCGGCTCGTTGGTAGCGTGCGTGGAGACGAGACCGATTTTTCCGCCTATATGTCGTGTTAAGCTCGCCTGAACTGGAATTTATGGGTGTGTTTCTTCAAGAGCATATTCGAAGTGATTTCAAGTCATCGATGGTTATGAATGAACTGCGCGGTAAGCGGCGTGATTGTGAATGTAATGTGCGGCGAATGTCGCCATGTGCTCGCGAACTCTCTTCATGGCTCCCTCAGTCTCGTTTCGTGTCGCGGGTGTGTTCTCTACGTACGGAGGTGCATGTGCTCAGTGACTTCATTTAGAACGCCATTACTTGGACGCTAGGTGAATCTCGCGTGCTTGCGCTAACTTTGAAGTCTGCTGAATGTGCAGTCGCTGTTCAGGTTCACTTCACAGCGTGATGCCGTGTTGCTCTCGGCATCGACGGTGCGGTAAGCGGCATGATTGTGAATATAATGTGCGGCAAATGTCGCCATGTGCTCATGAACTCTCATCATGGCTTCATCAGTCTTGTTTCGTGTCACGGGTGTGTTCGCTAGGTACGGAAGTGGTGTACGTGTTCAGTGACTTCATGCAAGACGCCATTTACTTGGACACTAGGTGAATCATGCGTGTTTGCGCCAATTTTTGCAATCTGCTGAATGTGCACTCGGTGTTCAAGTTCACTTCACAGCACGCAATTGCGTCCTTCGATTGATCGCTCAAACATACCTTGCTTGCGTACATTATTTGCTCTTCAGCTTATTGATATGCGTAACAGGAGTGGTGTGTGTACGATAACTGGAAGTTGTGCGTGACGTATTTGTCTCGGTCTGGAACGCCAGCAGCCCATCGTACGGGGCGATTGGCGTGCGGTAGCTACTACCGTACCTTATTTGCGAAGGCGTCGTCGTCTCCTAACTGATTCCTCGAAAAATAGGCCAATAAAATGTGATTGACAGCACTGAATTGACACGAGACGAGGCGTGTTCTTGAGATTTTTGCTGTCGAATGCCACCTCTTTGCTCCGAGATAAAAGTTTTCTTGTTAACGTCGGCAGCGCGTAAGCAGGTGGGGGTGCGGATCAATTTCTACTTTTTTTTTTCGTCATGCACGCTTATTAAAGCTTTCTCGACGCAGTACCTATTAGCTTTTCGGTCAGAAACAGCATAGCCCAGAAATTTTTAAAGCGTATGTTCAAGGAATACCGTGTCTCAGCTGAAACACGTACAGTATGCACTGAAAGTGTCGCGAGTCAACAAGCTCGGCAACAAATTCTCGCAAGAAACAGTCTGTTTCACGTTTATCTGAGCAGCTGGAGTACGTGAGAAGGGTATAAAAGATTAGGACGATAAGGAAAAAAAAAGCTCGAACCGCGAAATTCACGTTCCATCTTAGGCAGTACATTCAGCTGTTCCAACTGGCCCAAGAATGAGTAATTCACAGCGAAAACACGTAATAGTTTTTATTGTGACCATTTTCACCGACTAAACCGTACTGTAAGGGTACGCTCGGCACAATACAACGTGTTAGCATCATTTTCTTTTTGCAATTATTACGCTTAATAACATCCTATGATGCCATATTCTACCAGCAAGTTTAATGCGCAATCTCTCAGTCACGCTTGACTATTGCGACATGGCAAATGATCATGCCTCAGTTGCCGTCAAGGTCTACCAATAAACAGTTATTATTTTAAAAAAATCTTTGATTCCTCTCACATGCGTGACACGTTTACTCGAAATGTATGCACAGTCTGTTCAAAAGATACAGATATAAGGAGCCGAGCAAATGGAAGGGTATGTAGTACGTTGTTTTTAATCACCAAGCAGAGCGAACGGATAAGGTGAAGTACCCTGTCGCGGTTGAGCTTTTCCAGAAAACTTCGCATAGGTTATTGGATAAACGAGTGTTCTTTGAAGGGCCGAATTCTTTGCGACGAGCTCTATACAGTCACGTATAACGCCGTTCTTCGACGTTTTTCCCGCACGGAATGCAAAAATAAACGAGATACCCAGATCACGTTCGGTTGCTACTAAGGTATACTTCCTCGCATCTGCATGGCGCGTTAGAAAAACGACGCTAGCGCCTGTGGTAATGCTAAAAGTCCGGTCACGCGGCTCGTTCAACGCGCGCGCACCCAAAGCGCTTGGAAGGGATATGGCGGTGGGAGGTCACGTGATGCGAGTAAGCCAATCGCATCGGCGGCGGCGCGCGGAAAACAGATGCGATATTCTGAAATTTTTCGAGTGACTCTAAGATGGATGGATGGATGCTATGAGCGTCCCCTTTATAACGGGGCGGTGACATGTCTGCCACCAGGCTCGAAAAAAAACTTTCTTTTTATGGTGGCCTAATGCCTTATCTACATTGATTAAATCTATGTTATTACAGCAAAGAAAAATATAAGTTCACGGTCCATCTCTCTGCTTCTTAAGGCAGAATGACCTTATTTTCCCCCTTCTTCATTTTTGTCCTTTATCTCTACTTTTCTGCCACCAATACTCTAACCGTCTCTTACTTATTTCTATCGCGGACGTGTTCAGCTTTCCATTGTTGTCCCTAAAACCCAAGGCTTCATGTAGACTCGTGTCCACACGTATATCTGGGTGGATATCGCCACATTCAATCAGTACATGTTCCATCGTTTCCTTAGTTCCCCCCACAGCATGTACATTGTTCTTCTTCGTTACAGAATCTCGCTTTATAGCTACGCGTTCTAAGGCAACCCGACCTTGCCTCAAACAGTAAAGCGCTTCCCCTTGAATTATCATAAAACCTCTCCCTCCTTATTTCGTTTTTTCCCTTTCGGTAGTCACTGAGAGCCGGCTTCTTTTCCATCGCTGTCATCCAATAAGTCCTCTCCGCCTCTCTGACTTTTCGCTTAATGCTCCTTGTTGCCATGTCGCCCACACTCCTAGCCGTATATTTACTGGTGAGCCTCCTAGTTCTTTTTCTCCAATGCGTGTCGACGCTTTTTCTATACAAATACCTGAAAACCTTCCCTGCCCATCTACTCTCCTTCATTTTCCGCAGCCTCTCTTCAAATCTAATTTTGCTCTGAGCTTCCCTCACTTCAAAACCTGTCCATCCCATATCACCCTTTACAGCCTCATTTGTCGTCTTCCCGTGAGCGCCCAACGCGAGGCGTCCCACAGTCCTTTGATTTACATCCATTCCAGATTGCACCTCTGACTTCATGCACACCACTGAGTTCCCAAATGTAAGCCCCGGAACCATCACACCCTTCCACAGCCCTCGAAGCACCTCGTACCTATTGTATCCCCATAACGCTCTGTGCTTCATGATTGCAGCATTCCTCTTTCCCTTTGTTACCGATGCTTTCTCTTGTACCTCCATATATCTATCCCCCCTCATTTACCCACACTCCGAGGTACTTGTATTCGCTTACGCTCGGTATTTCTTGGCCCTGTATTAAGACCGCATGGTCTTCGTGATCATTGAATACCATCAATCCACATTTTGTTGCACTAAAACCTAGTCCTAGAGCCTCGCCCTCCCTTCCGCATATATCTGCCAGCCGCTGTATATCATCTTGACTGTCCGCAAATAAGACAATATCGTCAGCATAAAATAGACCTGGAAGCTTCTGCTCAACCATCGCGCCTGCCTGTTTGTGTGACAGATTAAATCCAATGTTGCTACCTTCTAGCGCTTTTTCCATCCTCACCATGTACAGCATGAATAACAGCGGGAACAAAGGACATCCCTGTCTCAGCCCCTTGCTAATGTCAACGCTGTCCTTGCTGCTTATTCCTTCCCATTCTACAGAAACTGTATTTTCTCGGTATATCTCCCTCAAAAGCTGTATACAGTCGTCACCTATGCCCACTTCCTTCAATATATCCCACAAAATTTCCTGATTAACGTTGTCATATGCCCCGGTGATGTCTAGATAAGCTACGTATAAGGGCCTGTTTTCTATTTTTGATATTTCTATACACTGTGTAAGAACAAACAGGTTATCGTCTAACCGCCTGTCGATTCGGAATCCATTCTGGAGTTCTCCCAAAATATCATTTTGCTCTACCCACGTTTCTATTTTTAATTTTACTGCCTGCATCGCCAACCGGTATTCGCACCTAAAACGAAATCCAGGGGGCGCTGCGAAGTTAGGCAACACTGACAAAGATGGCAGCTGTATTGAGGTCCATGTGCGGATTATTGCTGCTGGAAATGCTGTGTTTTGTAGATTGCGATGTCAAAACGTGGTGTATCAGCGCTGTGTCTTAATGAGCGCTAGTAAAGCGCGTGAGTATGAACGTGAGTGAGTGCCTGTGAGTATGAACAGACGAGAGAATGAAAGTGAGTAAGTAGGTGCAAGCGTGAGTTAACGGGAGCGTCCATGAGTGTGAATACAAGTAAGTATGGACGCGAGTGACATTTTCCTTCATTTGTTCCCGTCTGTGTGCGGTGGTCTGTCGAAGGTGGGAGTGTCTTTGCCTCCCAGTTCTTCATTTCGGTCGTCGGGAAGGGCAAGGTCGACGATGAAATAAATGTCGCACTGTTCGTGCACGTGAACGTCTGGTGTGAATTTGGACGCTCAAGAAATCCCAGTGCGGCATTGAAGTGTTTTTACTGAACCTGTGATTTCCGATGGCCCACGTTCTTGCATTACTGGATTTCTAGCGAAATGCAAGCGCGTATCAGCCGTTCTCATCCACTCCTAGGTAAGAGCTGCAGCACTGTCACAGGCCGTGTCAATCAGCAAGGCAGACAAACTGTTCGGCAGTGTTTTGTAGGCAGGTTGGCTAACACAGTCGGTAGTGGCCGCAGGCATCGTTTATCAAATGCTGATTTGCCTAGATCAACACGACGACACGTCACTTCTTTTGTAGCGGCTTAGTCTGTCAATTACTTCCGCGCGACCTTGTCTACGTTTAAACAACGGATCAGGCGGGGACGGTACATTGAGCAAAATAACAAGGTTTCGTGCTGCGTATTCGGTGCGGCTACAAGAGGAGGCTGAGAGAAACGATGACTATGAACTGCTAAAAATGATGGTATAGGAAACTTGTTCACAATTTTTTTTAATGCGGGTAGCCTTATTGATCTCTCTGTGTGTTCGCGTGCGTCTAGGCTGATCCACATACGTCAGAGAAATTGAGGTGGTCGCAAACAATACTGCTTACCTGCGGCTATTGTACACAGCAGTTTCATTACAGGTAGGAGTGAATTGGCCCCTTCATAGCTCCCTGCACCCTACGATGAGACATCGGCCAGGTTTTGCCACGTACGCGTGCCCACAAGTCAAGGGAATCGAGCACATAGCATCTCAAGAGCCAGGCCCTAAGCTACTATGAGACATATAATATAGCTAGCATTTCTTGCCATGAGGCCAAATCTAGTGCGCGTACGAGACATTTACGCCACGCTGATAACAACATAATAATATGTGGGGTTTAACGTCCCAAAACCACGATATGATTATGAGAGACGCCGTAGTGGAGGACTCCGGAAATTTTGACCATCTGGTGTTCTTTAACGTGCACTGACATCGCACAGTACACGGGCCTCTACCATGTCGCCTCCATCGAAATGCGACCGCCGCGGCCGGGATCGAACCCGCGACCTTCGGGTCAGCAGCCGAGCACCCTAGCCACTGATCCACCGAGGCGGACCGCTGATAACAACACTACGAAGTTTTCAATTTTGTCCGCCGCTGTTGCACAGCGCATGATTAGGGTGTTTTTACTCCCGAGAGACGCGGGTTCGAACCATAGTTGCGGCGATCGCCGTTCGATGGAGGTGAAATGCTATGCGCCCGCGCACTAATTTCGGAGCTCCGGCTGGTCGAGATGTACCGGAGCGCTCCACTATGGCGTCTCTCGTAGCGAATTGAGACGCTTCGGGGCGTTATTATAAACCGATTCCGATTACTTCCAGCGGTGTTATACGTATACAGGATTCGATGATTCCATTCGAAGAGTGAAGCAAATTTTTAGGACAGTGACGTATTACCTGTTCCTGAAGTGCTAAGAATCAACACCCATAGTCGGTGTAACATTGCCGTTGCGGAGGTTGGTTATTTACGCCGTTGTTCGCCGTTCACTCAGAAAACATAAAATTGCTAAAAGATACTAACCTACCTGTCCGCCTCAACCACGTCCATAACGAAACGCGGAAAAACTGCTTCGCGATGCATTTTTTTCTTTGCTGACGACGAATCCTTCTGCCAGAACCGCCACCGCACGTGCGAAAGTGAATGTCGCCTGCTACATGGACCTCAATGGGCTGTTTCGCGCGCTCTCCGCTAGATGGCGTATCGGCTCAAATTATTCGCGAATAGCACCGATGTAATAGTTAGCGGTCTATACGAGCGAATGTTATCCTTTTCTCCCCTGCCTTTATAGATTAAGTTCATTCTACTTTTTCGCCAACTGTCTGGTATTTCCCTCTCCTGTAAGCACTTTTCTACGGCTTTCAGCAGTGCTTCTTTAGTGCTCTGTCCTAGTTCGTTAATTAGGCTGACGGGAACCCCATCTAAGCCGCGAGTAGTGCGCTTAGGAATTTTTCCTTCGGCCTTCTTCCAATTGAAATTTTCAAGTACTACATCTTCCTCGGTTGTACTCTTCTGTATACTTTTACTCACCGGGGGAATCCCCTGGGCGACCTTTTTAAACGAATCGGCTGTTACCTTTCGGATGTAACCTAGCGCTTCATACCCTTCCAATTGATTTCCTTCTTCATCTACCATATGTTGTTGCATTGTTACAGACTTCCTACCTAGCGCTTTTAGGTGGCTCCAAAATATCCTAGGCGCGGCCTTCTTCTTTTCGCGAATCTCTGTCATCCAGCGTTCACTTTCGCCTTTAATTTTTGCCTCGACTAATTTCTGCACAATGGATTTTTGCTCTAAATATATTTCCCATACTTGGTTGACTTCATCCTGTGGCCGCTTCTCCTTTTTTGCTTGTCTGTGCTGCCGTGATGCCTCACGTCGCTTCTCGATCGCATCCCGGATTTCTTTGTTCCACCAACTTTTTGGCTTTCTCTTTCCTTTCCAAGAAATAGTTTTCTTCTCTTTTTCTATTTCTTTCGTGATTACATGTAGCAGCTCACTATACTTCCAGTCTTTGCCTGGAAGTTTGTCTACTTCTTCCTCGACTCTTGCGGCTATATTAGTTATTTGTTTCTCATTTAAATATGAGCTGCCAATGTTCGATTCTAGGTTCTTATTTTCAGTTTTATATCCCATTTGTAATGTTATGCGTTTATGATCACTACCCAAGCTGTTAATGCCTTCCTCGTCTATTCTCATCTCTCTAAGTTTGTCATAGATTCCTTCTGTCATGAGACAATAATCAATGCTCGATTGCCTGTTTCCGACTTCCCACGTGATGTGTCCCTCACACTTAGGCCCCGCGTTAACTATTTCAAGACTATGTTGCTCGCAGAGATCTAGCAATAACTTGCCATTGGAGTCTGAATATCCGTCAAGGTCATGTATGTGTGCATTCATGTCCCCTAGAAGGATTATTTCGGCATCATGACCAAATTCTTTAATATCGGTGCTTATGCATTTCACTATCTCCAGATTCTTTTCTCTGCAGTTATTCCCCGTCCACAAGTAAGCTACACCTAGCCACGTTTTCTTTCCACCTACTGTGCCCGAAACCCACAGGTGCTCTGAACACGTTTGCTTCACTCTATCCCATTTTGCTCTGCTATGAATTAGCATTCCAACAACCCCCACCTCTCCTTTCTGATATGAGCCTGTTGCATCCTTCCCAAATGTAATTGTCAATATGTGGTGACTCTTCCAAGTCTCTAAGGTGTGTTTCTGTAACCGCATAAACACCTATCTGTTCCTTGTTTAACTCTCCCTCAATCTCTAACCATTTTGCCTTTTTTCTGCCACCCTGCATGTTAATGTAACCAATTGCGACACGCGCCTTCTCCCTTCTTTTACCTTTTCTCTGGTTTTTCGCTATACTACCTGTCACAGAGTCCCCCCTGGTTGTTGTCCTCATTACACGCTACCCTGGACACCGAAGGGCCCGCGTGCCCCCCAAAAAAGCTACTGCGCGTCCTGCAAGTCGCCAACCCACCTCATGACCAAGCCTCCTATTGAAGTGTATTCCGTCTCTTCGAAAACCACCCCACCTGTGCACCTCTCTGTTTATTTCCACTACCTCGATGCCCTTCTCTCGACTCATCCGCCATATCTCTTTGTTTGCGTCGACAACCGCTCTTTGCAGGTTGCCGTCACGCACCGGTACCTCCGGTATTGTGCATACCACTATCTGCACCTGAGGGGAAATGGCGCGCATGTCATCGACCCCTTTCGCCAATGTGGTCGCTAGTTCGGCTGATTCTTCATTCAAGACGTCGTTTAGACCTCCCGCAATTATCACGAGGTTACGTCCATTAGCTTTAGTTGCGAGTTCTGCGCTAGCTTGTCTCATCACTGATCCCAGCCTACGTCCCGGGAACGTCCCTATTAAAACTCGTTTGTCGCCTCTCACCCTTTCCTTGACTGCTTCTGCGCATCTAGCTAAATTCGAGTCCCCCCGCCATTATAACGTGCTCCGACTTTTCTGCTGGACTGTCCCGCACCTGGCCACTGCCTCGGTCACCAGCTCGCGCAACCGCCGCTGTTTTGCTCCCTCCCATCCCCAAAACCACCTCGCGGAAACTGGGTCCTGTGAACCCTGCGCCTGTCTTCCCCAAACCTGTCTCCCCCTTCGCGTCTCCCACTATGGGGGTTGATGCCCCCCCCTGTTCCCGCCGTCGCTTGCTTCCTTGTTCACCATGACTGCCTTCGCTAACCCTTCCTCAGCTGACTTAAGCCTTTCTCCCATAGCCATCGTTTTTTCTCGCTCTGTCGCCAACGCATTCTCCAGCTCGGCGATTCTTCCCATGAGCTCATTCTGGGCAGCCATCATTATTTCCATTTTCGCCTCTAACTCACATTGCTTACACTTGGCGTCAGCTTGTTCTGCCTTGTCATCCTCTATTTTCCATCCCATTCCGCACCCTGAACACTTTACGGTCTTTTTGACCATGGCCAGATCGTTCACACTTCGGATTACATGCACTCAAAGCCAAAAGGTACCACAAAACTCCGCCAGTATGCTTCAAAGCACTTGTGTACCCTTCAGCCACGTGGTGGCCGAAAAAAAAAAAGAAAAAAAAGAGCCAAGCGACTGTCACACAAGAAACAGTACAAAGTTGTAACCCCAATTAATCTTCAATCTAGTGGGTTATGTACTCATATAACTAATAAAAGCAAGCTCGCCGCGTGGGGTGCCATCTAGGTAGGGTGGCTAGAATTGGGAGGTGTGAAAAGCGGCCGCTCCAAGCTGGCCCCCATTTGCTTTCTCCGTGCCCATTTGCGATCCCGCAGCGGTGGCGCTGTAGTCCGAGGCGCTGCCAGCTTGCTCTGTGCGCCGTTAATACACTCGCGCCTCGGCGTCGGTAGGATTGTTTCTTCGGGAGAAACCCGTGCTATATCGCGGCTGGGGGGACGGTGGAAGTGCTCGTGCAACACCCTGTTGGCTCGTGTGGCTTGGGGGGAGGGCAAGTGCCTCTTTTTTACACCCCCTCTGCCGAAGCCCGTGCACTCGCATCGGTCATTACTAAATTCTCGGCGCTGAAAGAGTTTTATCAACGTAGTAAACAACTTTATGAATTAAGAATTCACTTATGCCGCACTGAACAATAACGGCATTAGTGCGGACCTTTCGGCAGTTAACAGGTCAGGCAACCAAACAAAGTTAGGGCGTAAATGCGGGCTTGGTGGTACGTTCTGAACTTCGGTAAAACAGCGCTGGTCTTGTCGCTTCTTTCTATATGCCGTGCTAGCGCTGTTAATCCGAAAAACCAGACACATTTTTATCTACACAGTTACGGAGTGAAAAAAGAAAGCTTATTCAAGCGGAGACATTGGAAGCGGGGACATGTTCGATGCAGCCCATTTCTGCACGCTGCTGACAGAGCTACAAGCTGCCTGCCAGGTTTGAATGCAGGCGCAACTTGCGGAATACATGTGTCAGCCTGCGTTACATTATCTGCGTGTGAAGTTGTAAAGTCACTCGGGTGGGTGCAGCAGCCCTTAAGTATCCAATTTTCTGGTTATCTGACTTTGTAGCTGTCCTGCAATGCTTTCTAAGGGCACGATGAGTGCTTCTTTTTTTATATTTGTGCAGCCCGATGGCAGAATGCGTTCTGTAACTATGTAACCCGCAATATAATACTCAGAGCGAACATCGCTGTGTTGCTCTGTATACTCGATGAAATAAAATAAAACCGAAAAAGAAAATAGAACGTTCAGTTGAATGCCCTATAAAGCGCTATAAAGCGTTTATTAACTCAGCTGCTCATGTTTGTCATACATGCGCGTAAAAACTCTTGCAGAACTTGTACGGGTTCAGTACATTTACCTTGAGTCAAAATGTTTTTTTTTTCCTTAGATGACCGAATTTTCCTGTGTAGCTCCATCGGCCTTTGGGATGGCAAGCTTCCAAACTGCAAATCTGACAATCTGCAAAAGTGACACCTTTTCCGCCATGTTCCAAATCGCAGCGCCTGGCACGAAACACGGTCGCTGTATTTTCTTAATTTCGTAGACGTCATTCCTCTCAAGGCACACTAACGTAAAGAACTCGTGAAACCACGTGGAACGCCGACGAAGCTGACAAGCTTCCGTCGCAAGTGGCCTACACTGCCGTCTCCCCCCATTCTAGCTGGCAGCGCCTCCGACTGTCGCGCTAAATTTCGGCCTAGCGGAGAGATCGCGCAAGGCGGCGCCTCCGCTCAAGGGAAACACGGCTCGCTTTTCACACCTCCCCATTCTAGCCACCCTAATCTAAGTGCAGTACTCGTGCACAGAGTGCAGCCACTGCGCGATACTAGCGCCCTCACTGAAACGAATGCGAGAGTGCAGACATCGTGCAGGCCTTCTGCTAGTGCCGGTTGTCGGGCGCATAGAGTTTCCTATAAATACCCTAGAGGGAACTCTGGCGCTAGTGTCGATGGGGGCTGCAACACACGGCGCTTCAGCCAGCATGGGAATCATGGGTAGTACACAAATTTGCCTAGTCTTGCCTAGTCTTCGTTCTTTTGGCTGCGTATGGCCCGAATTCGCTTTGCCGCAATACAAAGTTCAACAAAGGTTTAGCAGTTACGCTTCACCACCTTCACCTTTTTAGGCTCACGATTCAAATATGCTCACGAAGTTCACAACGGTCCATTCTTTTATCCGAAACTGAACGAAAACGCACCAATAAACAAAGCCACAACTGCGTTTGAAGCCGGGAAGCACGAAGACTAGGCGAATCCGTGTACTACCCATCATTCCCATGGTGGCTGAACGATCGCAGCGCCAGAGTCCCCTCTAGTTAATTTTAGGAAACTCTATGGTCGGGCGAGCTGTGTGCCGGTCTTGACGGTTGCGAACTTCTTAAAAGTCGGCGCTGTTGCCCAACGTTACCTGTCGGGCCGTGCTTGGAATCAGCGATGGGCTCCCTTTCCGCGGTCGTTCAGTTGGCGATGGAGGTGGTCGACTCCGACAGCGAGGATGACGACTACGACGAACTGGTGACGAAGATTGCACTAAAACTTGCGAGACAAAGCAGGCATCGTGTGCCGCGCTACTGCGAAGATGTCGTGAGCAGATATCTTGACTCTGAATTTAAGAGACTGTTCCGACTCTCGCGGGGCACGTTTGACACACTTGTGGCCCATTTTGAAGCTTCTTCTTTTTTCCCAAGTGTACTAGGAGGCCGGCCGCAGATAAGTGCCGAAAAAACGTGCTTGGTTGTTTTAACCTATCTCGGACATCAGATCTGCATGTATTCATTGGCCGACCGCTTCGACATCGCCGAATCTTCGGTACAGGCATGCGTGGACAGGGTCCTCGCATTCCTGAATGCAGCGAGTGGAGAAGTCATAGCGTGGCCGAACGCCGAGGAAAGAGAACGATGTAAGGCGGGATTTCCGGCAAGAAGTGGCGGGAAAGGACCACGCAACACCATCGGCTGCGTTGATGGCTGCCACATAGAGATAAACACTCCGCGGGACTCTCCCCAGTCATACTTCAACCGCAAGAAATTTCCTTCAATCATTCTGCAAGGGATATGCAATAACCGAAACAAGTTTATTGATGTGCTTATTAGATTTCCAGGGTCAGTCCATGACGCTAGAGTGCTCAGTGAGGGCCCCTTCTTTGCGGATGCCTCCAACAAGTGCAGTGGTGGGTATCTACTTGGTGACTCGGCTTATCCACTGCTGCCATGGCTGATGACACCCTATAAGAACTGCCAGCAAAGATTCCCAGTGTGGAAAAAGAGGTACAATAAGCACCACTCGCAGCAAAGAGTCGCCATAGAAAACGCGTTCGGCCTGCTCAAGCAGCGCTTTCGGCGGCTCTACTTTGTTGACGCGAACTCCATCAAGCAGTGCTGTTTGATAGTCATGGCCGCCTGCGTCCTGCACAATTGACCATTTGCAAAAATCTGCAAGGCGGCTTTCCTGCAAGGTTGTTTTCCAACCAAAAACTCTCGTGCACAGACTGCTTTCCAGGCTCACTGTGCTTTTACTGAAGGCACGCGGGTACGACAAAACGGTGAATGGAAAAAATTGTTTGCGTGCCAGTCTGTGGTCGAGGTTATCTGGTAGAAAATAAACTTGCTCGCGCATGCGCCCTAACTATTTTGCAAGCTGTCCATTTGTGCAATGAGGAGCGAGACTTCTTCGATGAGCTGGAGAACGTCTCTCTGGACGATGAAGTGGGCAATGATGAAGCTGACATCATGAGCGACGACATTGGCTCCAGCGAAACATTAAGAAAGTTTATTGCCCAGAATGAGTGTTAGTGCACGCAATGTATCATTTTGTTTACTGTGGGTCGAGTTTTTTTTTACATTAAGTTGATTGCCCAGAACGAGTGTTAGTGCACGAAATGCATTATTTTGTTTTCTGTGGGTCGAGCTTATTTTACATTAAGTTGATTGCCCAAAACGAGTGTTAGTGCACGAAATGTATTATTTTGTTTTCTGTGGGTCGAGTCCCCCCCCCCCCCCCCCCCCAAGTGTTGTAACTGTGTGAAATTGTATTTTCAGTAAGGGTGTGCGAATATTCGAGATTCGAATCAAATAATTCGATTCTTTCGAATATCTAGTAATCGAAGTTTCGAATAATTCAACTGGACGTATATATAAAGCGCGACACAGGCCCATGGTGCAACTTGGTTAGGGTGGGGTGGCTAAAACTAACGCTTACGTCGTTCCAGAAGGCCTTCCATTAAAACTTTCACCGATGTACTGGTATAAAAGTGAGTGCATGTTTATTGTAAAGGAGATTATCATTTGTGCATGTCGTGGGTCTAGCAGTAAAAGTATGGGAGACTGTCAACAGCTAGCGTCAAAAAAAATAAATAAATAAATAAATAACCAGCACCAAGCTGGGACCTCATATAGTCAAGAGGTTAAGAAATACTCGAATGAGCTCATGACCCCGAGAAAGGATGATCCTTTGAAACAGTGGAAAGCGCATAGAGCTGCGCTTTATTCAGGTATCGCCAAAATTGCTGTGCGATACCTCTCATTCCCTGCTACTGAGGTGCCCAGTGAGAGCACGTTTTCAATTGCAGGAAACACCATAACATCACGACGAGAAAGTTTGAAACCAGGTCATGTGGAACAGCTTGTGTTTCTGCAAAATTGGTAGTCTTTTGGTGGCTGTTACACACCATGTTATGTGCTCGAGAACATGAGCAGATTGTATTTACTTGTTCTTTTTTTTAGATGTTCAACAAAAGCTTTGGTATTCGATATTCGACATTTTTGGCCACTATTCGATTTGAATAGAGATAGTTTTAATTTTCAGTATTCAAAAGAATGCAGGCACTTCTGTTTCATTGACTTTATTCGTTGCCCTTTGCTTCGACAGCATGAACAAGCCTCTCGAGAAGTCCCATTTTTCTTTCATACCGCTCGGCCCTTTCTTTGCGGCACTCCTGCAGCTCCTTGAGAAGTTTGTCTAGAGAACTGCCCTCTCTCTTTCGCTTTTGAGCACGGCGTTGCTCCTGGTCGGCCACGCTAGGCTGCTCGACGTCAGCCACGCTCGATGTATTTCTGTCCTCTTCAGCGGTGGGTGCACTAAGAAAAAACATGACTTTTAAATTGCGTGACAGCATAAATGTGCAAGTAGCAATAAAAGATAACCACAAGCTTTGTAATTATTCCAAAGTGTTCAGATGCATCTATACCTGTTCTCTTTTTCCACCGTGTTTCCTGGAGCTAGGAGAATCGTTGGAGATACGTGGTGTTCCTTTTCGAGAACGTCCCTGAGCTCCCTAAAACAAAACAAGTTTGTTTCAATGTTTCAGATTGTAAAGCAGTGTGCAATCCACTGGAACGTGCACTTGTTTGTGCAGTATCACCATTATCACGAACCCTGAAGGCAGACGAGAACACTAGACGAAACCAAAGTGTTGATTGGCAACTGATCAGTGGTATAGAAGCACAATAAAGCACCGCGAATACTTCGTGTGTTATCCCACTAAATAAGCCTTCAGTTCCCAGTCAGCCCTTCATTTCTGTTGCCGTGCAGTGTTCTTGTCTCCATTGGTCTAAACTATTCAAAGAAAGCTTAGGAAGCCACAGACTTACTCTTTAAATTCACATGACACACGTGAATGTCCAGACGAGCCATTCTTATTTTTGGTTCGCTTATAGGCCCTCTCCAGGCTTTTCCATTTATTTTCGACCTGGATGGCTGTCATCGTGTCTCCAAACTCTTCAGCAATCATTGTAGCAATGTTTTGCCACATGGCCTTTTTTGACCTGGAAAAGTCCAATATATCAAACGAAATAAGTCCTCCATTTCTAGTGTAACATCACACGTACATGAAGTCTCACTCTGGGATCAACTACTCCTTTTGATTATATAAATTATTACTTGAGATTCTTGTTAATACACACCTGTATGCGGATTGTTCTGCATAATAACACGAAAACTGCTAACATAGGTCGGCACTTTAAGGGAGTACTCACTCAAACTCACTCACCACAATTTTGTCAGCCTTCGCACTCACGTTCACACTCACATCCACTCACGCTCATGAGTACTCACTCACGTTCACACTCACATCCACTCACACTCATGAGTACTCACTCACGTTCACATTCACGACTACTCCCACTCGTAGGCACTCACGTTCATACTCGCGCCTACTCATACTCTTAGGCGCTTACTCACGTTCACACTCACGTCCGCTCACACTCATGAGTACTCACTCATATTCAACTCACCACGTTCAAATGAGTGTGAGTTGAGTGCACTCATGAGTGAGTGTGCCGAGCTATTTTCGCCGTGTTTCTCTGTGCGGCATACCTACTCACGCTCATGAGTTCACACACGTTCATACTCACGACTATTCACGTTTATACTATTCACACTCATGAGTACTCACGTTCATACTCACGTGTACTCACCCTGAGTTCTCACTCACGTCCACTCACTCTCATGAGTACTCACGTCCACTCACACTCATGAGTGCACGCTCACTCACGTTCACACTCACGCCCACTCACACTCATCAGTGCTCACTCGCGTTCATACTCACGCCTACTCATACTTATGAGTGCTCACTCACGTTCACACTCACGACCGCTCACACTCATGAGTTCTCACTCACGTTCACACTCACGTCCACTCACTCATACTCAACTCACCACGTTCAAATGAGTGTGAGTTGAGTGCACTCATGAGTGAGTGTGCCGAGCTATGACTGCTAATGATCACAACATCCCTAACAATTACTAAGCATTTTATTGCTCATGGTGTAGCAAAAGGCACGAAATTACCTTCAATAAGTCTTTCTATGTCGCACACTTTTCATCCTATTTTTCACTCGTTTGTTGGTTTTTCACTAGATGCAGTTGATACTCAATTTGACGAAGTGATGACCATGCCTGAATTATTTTGCGAAATCTGGAAGTTGTTGAAAGCAAGTAGGGGATTTTGCGGTCCTCCAAAGTTGATAATGCAATGTAGCGACAACTGGAAGCTGCTGTGGCATGGTATTTGTCATTGAACCATGCCTTACATGTGAAGAGTTTGCTATAACACACTCATTTTGCATTTATGATTTTGCTCATTGCATGTTTTTTCCCCACATGTTTCTATCTTATGCACCCTGCTACTGCAATAGTTTTTTTTTTTTGGCTGCAGTGTGTTCAAATACCGAAATAAGATATTTTCCAAATCCCGTTCTACACTAGAATGTTTCTTTATACTTTGAGTCAGGAATGATACAGAAAATTTTCAGTCTCGTCAATGTTTAATGTACCTAGAAATAGCACGTTTTCTTTTTTTTCCCCTGTGAAAAAAAAAATTACACCATCTCCCGCTAAAGGGAACCATGTGTAGATGTGAAGCAGCGGGCGCTAACGCTTACACTGGCGGCGGCGTTGACGCTAGCGCTCATCGCAGCGTTGCGCAGCAGAGAAAACTGGGGAGGCGCAAAGCAGGCAGTGAGGTAGCAGTGTTTGCCAATCGCTGCTAATGGGCAATGAGAGACAGAAGACGCCGACTAGACACAGAGACCCGCACTCAGCTTTTAGTTAACGCGCACGCTGCGAATTTTTATTGTTCAACAACGCACAGGAGAAATCTCCCACCGGCACCACCTTGGAGGTCAAGATCCATTGCCATATATACGGGATGGCCAGTGAACGGTTGTGCAGCGCGAGCAGTCCGTTTTTTCAACCAAGAAACTCGCTAGCAGACGCTGCCTGCGTCGGCGTCGCGAGGCGAGAGAGGGGGGAGCGTAGGAGAGGAGAGAGAGGGGGTGACACGCATGCGCAGTGGGAGTGTGAACGCCGTGGGCAGGGATGCGTAGAGGAGAGAGGGGGGGAGCGTAGGAGAGGAGAGAGAGGGGGGGACGCGCATGCGCAAGGGGGGAGTTAGACGCCGCGGGCAGGGAAGGAGAGAGGGGGGGAGTGTAAGAGGAGAGAGAGGAAGGGAGGCGCATGCGCAGTGAGGGTGTGGTTGCCGCGGGGAGGGATGCCTAGAGGAGAGAGAGGGGGGAGAGGAGGTTTTTTATTTTATTTTTTTTTACTGTTTGCGCATGCGCAGTAAGGGTGGGCACACCACCCCACCACCACCACCACCACCACCACCGGATTAGGCTTCGCCATAAGATGCTTCACATCTAAAAATACTCACCGCGGGCCACCTTTTTTTTCCCACGGAGTCTTTCAGCTCGGTGTATTTTGTTATCAAAAACAACACTTTGGCTGAAGGCCACAAGTCATGCTCTCGTGCGGCTCTTGTAGAGTTTGACAGATCGAGCGCATTGGCTGTGGTACAGTGCGTTCGTGGAGCCACAGCCAATGCGTTCGTGGAGCCACGCCACCACATAGCCTGCGCCGGAGAGTAAGCCCACTGCCCTCTTCTAGTACACTGTAGCTGTGGTATTTTCCTCGCTTGCGTCCAGTGGTGCCGCCGAGGTTTGTTCAGACGAACGGTCCTGCTCGGACGCGGCATGGGCTGCAGCCTCGCGGTCTTCTCGCGAAGAAGTTGCGGCCGGAGGGGCCGACGAGCTTCTGACGCTTACGACGGTCCCATCTGAGCAAAGAAAAAGAAAAGCCCCGTCTTGCAAGCGGTACGACACACGCGCCACGAGAAATTCAAATATATTTTGTCCATGCGGTTAAGTATATCCGTAAACACACACGGGCGACAATGCGCTTCATACTTCGTTAATTTTAGCAAGCATAAGCCTGCTGAAGGGCATGGTACTTGAGCAACTGTCATGCAATTTCTACGCGGAGCTAAGCCTCATGGTGCTCATGGCTGAACAACATACCTGGCGTGGCATACCAGTCGCCGCTGTTGGTTATCGGCGTCGGGTCTGTTAAAACGCCGTTAAAACAAACACGAATGCGGCCAGCTCTGTCGTCTGCTGCGTTTCCGTCCATCTTGCTGCGCTGCACGGTCTCGGCACTACCTCACGAGCAAGTGCAGGGAATCGCTGAACTAATCCTGCACGACAGCTGCACTTTACTGAAACGAATGGCGTGGTGCCGCCGCCGCCATCTTGAACTCTTGAAACGAATGCCAGAGTGCAGCACCACCGTGAACCGGTTCACGAAGTGCAGGTGAAACGAATGGGATTGGTCTCGGCGAGTCGTCTGCTACTGCGCTAGTTCCACGGGGCCGACAAGCGACTACTACAATGGTTAGGTCGATGTGGTAGTTGCTCTCATTTGACTTGGCTTGAGTGAAACGCGCGTTTTAGTTATATCTCAGCGTTATAAAAAGATACAAACAGCGCGTAAGAGAGGGCATGAAAAAAAAGTAATAAAAGACAAGGCAAACACTGCACAGTGCGCTTACCTTAATTTCGTTTCCCGTTAGATCGGGCATATATTTTTCGCCAGCATATACGCAAATCATCTCAGGATCACGTAATTATCCTGAGATGATAATACGCGGACTTCTGAAAAGCCTACCAAATCAAACACCAGCAAGGAACCCAGCAAAAAAAAAAAAAAAGTCGTCATTTTCATTCGATTTCGTGAAACAGAATGCAGCAGGTGCATTATTTGCAGCGACGTGTTCACGGGGTGTGTGTGTGTGCGAGTATTCGAAAATTTCGATATTGAAATGGAACCCCTGCTTTCTTCGATTCTATCATCGAATCGAATAGCCGTCATTTGTAAACCCGAATACTTTATAAATATTTCAAAATATCAACTGCATCGAAGTGAGGATGAAATTGGCGCAAATGTAGGATAACTTTCTTCCCTGTTTGCTTATTAGAGGCATGAAAGGTGAGAGCTCATGTAGGAATTGGCAAGCTATTGCGCTTTGCAAGCGCAGGCTTTATTAGCTATACAATGAACATTCACTCTTTCTGAACAATTATGTGGATCCAAAGCATCCACTTATTCCCTCCAGATGCTTCCCTCGCTCAACTCCTGCCGTGAAAGTGCTCTAATTTTGAAAACTTGCTCTCAGTCACTGACCAAAAGAAAAATTATCATTCCAGTGTGCTCCGCCATACGCCTACAAATGATGTGTACCTAGAATACATGTGCCCTTTACAATACGCATCGACGTTCTTTTATCTGTATATGATTATAGGCGAAACATAAATTCGTCCATTCCATGCGCGCAAAAACCCCTAGCACGCATGTTGCACAGAAATTGGGCAAGCTCCTCTGCTAAGCCACGGTCCAGTAAGAATTAAAAAGGGAACACACGGGCGGAAAGCACCAGTTATTATTTCTGTATAGACGTAACTAGTAATTGAGAAAGACTTTAGCGAACCGTGGCAATTAGCCCAGCAATGAACATCGCGGCCGTTCGTTCTGGTTAGCTCTCTGTACGAAATGCTTGGCCGGTAATTTTAGTTAACTGGATAAAATTATTCAGATTAAATCGCACTGTCCCGTAAATACAGTTCTTTTCCGCACACAGCGCTTTGAGTGTTGGCGTGCGGCGCCATTCTAAAGCATTCCACCAGCGATTCCCAGTGAACCACAAATATTGCTTAGACATCTATGATACGTTTCTCATGGACATTGTGAACGTCTCTTAGATATCCATAGAAATCCAAATTACGAATATTAGATGTACCGGCAACTATAAAATGCTCCGCCGTGTTAGGTTGCAGGTACGTCGCACATGGACACTGTGTGGACATATAATAGTCATATATAGACGTTGTCATTTAGTTAATGAAAACCTTTTCTATGCACTTCGCAGACTTGTTGTATGTAGTTGGTGTGTTAGGCCTGCGGTCCCGCTGTAGCCGCTGTGCTACGCTTTATAGAAACCACCACAGGCGTGAGGCTGGCCTGATTGCTGTCCTCATAATATTATAACACCAATCAGGTCAGCTCCACACCTTTGATGCTTTCTATAAAATATAGCACAGCAGCAGCGAGCAAGACCAGTGGGACCGCAGGTCTACCACACCAACTACATGCAGCAAGTCTGAGAAGTGCATGGGAAAAAGTTCTCATTCACAAAATTAAAGCAATCTTTGGAACGGGAGCCCTAAAAAGCCGGGCATTATCATCAAGCACACGCTGCCGTCAACCTGCATGCTTACGCAGAGTCCTTAAGACCTGCAAGATTTACTGCAGCAGACAGCACATCGTTTTCAAAGACATTTATTGAACATAAAATTTAATCGGTCTTTGAACGTTAGGGTAATGTAACTGAAGTTAATGTGAATAAAAAATTACTGAACAGATGTCTTCAACGAAGTTCCCCTGGAAGGCTTCAACCTGCAGCACGGCTACTCATCACGGCCACTTGCCCCTGAGAATACAATAAACAAGAGAGTCAGTATAAGCTACACAGAAAAAGCCAAAACAAATACTATAAGACTTTCCGAGCATGAATGTACTCGCGGTACTATAACTCAAGTTTACTATGAGAAAAAAATGCTTGCCTTGGGTTATAATACTCCACTCCTCAACATAGCAAAAGAAATTGAGAAAGATGATGACGCATACTTCAGAAACACAGAAAATGCAGATGACTAATGCATACGTCAGAAATAACAACATTACTAATTTCAGCATACCTAAGTATGGTTATTCCCCGAAGCTAAAAAACACTGTGGAAAGGGAATCACCAGATAAAATACAAAAAGCAGAAATGTTTAGTCTTATGTCTAAACGAAGAAAGTGCATTTATAATGTTTCAGCATACTGAGTAAGCAAAAAAAACATTTACCATGGGCCAATAAAGAATTTTACTTGCATTAGTAATTACTCTGTCAATTCCTTGGGCCTTGAGAGTATCAATAAATACATAAACTATTCACTAATTTGTGCTTTGCTGTAAATTTTAGTTTCGGAACATCACACTACAAAAAGTGGTGATTTCATACCAAAGTGCAGCAGACAAATGGGCTCATGCAGCTACGCTGGACACAAATCTGTTTCCAGTCTATGCCTAATTGTCTGTCATATTGTGTCAAATATGGGATACCAATTAACTTGCTGAGAATTTCTCAGAGGCAACTTCACACTCAAGTGTCATGTGAAGCATAACTCTAGACTCTAATTAAACGGAACCTGAAGGGACCAGGAAAATATGTTCCATCTGAGAGATGTACAAGGACGCAGAATACAAGTACGTAAACAACCTCGTCAGAAGCACTTGTTCCATTTAAGCAGCAGTTTCGCTTGAGCGATTTCCGAGTACTGAGAGTCTACTGTATTAAAGGGACCAACAACCGTTCAGAACATGTCACAAGATTCTAGAGGAAATGGAAAGACAACGAATTTTTCTGGATATTTTGATTATGTTGCTTATGATTTAGGTAGGAACTATAACTTCAAACTGCTGCAGAAGTTTAAAAAAAAGCATGTCACGGCTTCCGCAAAGAAGGTTTAGTACTATGTGTCAGAGAAGTGAGATCACTATGTAATCTCTTGTCATTTAGTACGCCATACTTCTTTAAAGCTGTGGTCTTTATGCTATATAGCCACCTGCACTTCATTTATTCCATAAGCATCATGAGGTGTATATATATATATATATATATATATATATTGTTACGGGGAGAAATTACACGGCATTATTTAGACGGTATGTACAGACACCCAGAGCCAGGCCTACAAGGCAGAGACAGTCCACGCGCGTATCAAGGAACGTCGTCTTCCTCTAAGCTGTCTTCCTCTTCAGCTGCGACAGCGCTTCGTAGCATCACCCCCGGCGGCGGAGGCACCGACCCGGTGCTCGATTGGTCCGAGTGGAACCGCTTTAATCGCGTGACGTGAACGATATCAGATGATCGCGCGATTGTGGCCTCCAGAGGTTCGACTTCGTACGTGACGTCGGTGACTTGGCGCAAGACTCGGTATGGACCAGAGTATGGAGAAGTTAAGTTCTCGCAAAGGCCGACTCGCCGTGATGGTGTCCAAAGAAGGACCATGTCACCAGGATTGAAGAGGATATCACGGTGGCAAGCGTCGTAGACCCGTCGTTGCTTTTCTTGCGAAGTGTTGAGACGAAGGCGGGCAACTTCGCGTGCCTCTGCAGCTCTAGCGATGGCATCGCGAGCGTATTCCGATGTCGTATCAAGAACGGGAGGAAGGAGCGTGTCGAAAGGCAGCGTTGGTTCTCGTCCGTACAAGAGAAAAAATGGAGAGAAACCTGCAGAGTCATGCCGAGACGTGTTTTGGCAAATGTAACGAACGCCAAAGCTTCATCCCAGTCACGATGATCTGGCGAAACATACATGGCGAGCATGTCTGTAAGCGTTCTGTTGAGCCGCTCTGTTAGTCCGTTGGTCTGCGGGTGATACGCGGTGGTGAACTTGTGTTTTGTAGCGCAAGAGTGCAAGATATCTTGGACCACCTTTGATAGAAAGTATCGACCCCGGTCTGTGATGAGCTGTCGAGGAGCGCCGTGGCGAAGTATGACGTCTTCGAGGAGAAAGTCAGCGACGTCAGTTGCACAACTGGTAGGGATAGCCCGTGTGATGGCATACCGAGTGGTGTAGTCGGTGGCAACAGCTATCCACTTGTTTCCACTGATGGACATAGGAAAAGGGCCGAGGAGGTCAAGACCAACCCTGTAAAATGGTTCAGATGGTATCTCTATGGGTTGAAGGCGTCCTGCTGGAAGGGTGGTCGGTGTTTTGCGTTGCTGACACGATTTGCACGAAGCCACGTATCGACAAACGGAGCGGTAAATACCGGGCCAAAAGAAGCGACGTCGAACACGGTCGTAAGTCCTTGAGACGCCCAGATGACCAGCGGTAGGAATGTCGTGCAACTGCGCGAGAACAGTCTGACGCATATGCGTAGGTATGACCAGCAGTAGGTCTGATCCGTCAGGATGCATGTTATAACGATATAGGATGCCATCTTGGAGCACGAACATACGGAGAGAGGGAGGACTTGAGGGATCACCCAGCCGGTTAATGATGTCTCTCAAGTGAGGATCACGTCGTTGCTCGTCTCCGATGTTTGTAAACGCTGAAAGTGTTAACACGCATGTAGACTTGCCGCTCTCAGGAAGACCTGGTGGGTCCACTGGGTGCCGCGACAGGCAATCAGCGTCCGCGTGTTGGCGACCAGTCTTATAGACGACGGTGAATGAGTATTGTTGGAGCTGTAAGGCCCACCGACCCAGCCGTCTAGTAGGATCTTTTAACGATGAGAGCCAGCATAAGGCGTGGTGGTCGGTGACAACGGTGAACTGCCTTCCATACAAATAGGGGCGGAATTTGCCCACTGCCCAGACGAGCGCGAGGCATTCGCGTTCGGTAATCGAATAATTACGCTCCGCTGGTGACAACAGACGGCTAGCGTATGCAATGACGCGGTCGCTACCATGCTGTCGTTGAGCCAAAACAGCGCCAATGCCATGGCCGCTGGCGTCGGTGCGCACTTCTGTTGGAGCGGACAGATCGAAGTGACCGAGAATCGGTGGCGACGTGAGGCGCATGATCAGTTCATCGAATGCACTGGCTTGTTCAGGACCCCAGACAAAAGCCACATCCTTATTGAGGAGTTCTGTGAGAGGGCGTGCAACGTCAGCGAAATTGCGCACAAATCTTCGAAAGTAGGAGCACAGGCATACAAAGCTTCGAACGTCGTTAGAACACGTCGGCACAGGAAAATCTTTGACTGCGCGAACTTTCTCTGGATCGGGACGAACACCGGAGGAATCGACAAGGTGTCCGAGGACAGTCAGCTGCCGGCGACAGAAGTGGCATTTCGAGGAGTTGAGCTGCAGCCCTGCCTTACGGAACACAGAAAGAATGGTAGATAGGCGCTCGATGTGTGTCTCAAAAGTTGGCGAAAAGACAACGACGTCATCGAGGTAGCACAAGCAGATCGACCACTTGAAACCGTGAAGAAGAGCGTCCATCATTCGTTCAAACGTCGCTGGGGCGTTGCATAACCCGAACGGCATCACTTTAAATTGATAAAGGCCATCAGGTGTAATAAATGCGGTCTTTTCACGGTCCATTTCATCAGCTGCAATCTGCCAGTACCCGGAACGAAGGTCTATCGAAGAGAAGTACCTTGCACCACTGAGACAGTCGAGGGCGTCATCTATCCTTGGCAGGGGGTACACGTCTTTTTTTGTCACCTTGTTGATATTTCGATAATCGACACAGAAGCGCCAGCTGTTATCCTTCTTCCTGACGAGCACAACGGGGAAGCCCAAGGGCTTGAAGAAGGTTCAATGATGTTTCGGACCAGCATCTTGTCGACTTCTTTCTGAATCACTTGGCGCTCAGTAGAGGAAACACGATAGGGTCGTCGGCATATCGGGTTAGCATCACCGGTGTTGATTCGATGCTTTACAACGGTTGTCTGGGCCAGCGGTCGGTCATTGAGGTCAAATATGTCCTGGTACGAAGCGAGAAGGTCATGAATGGCCTGGACCTGTTCGGCCGGGAGGTCAGGGGCGATCATTTTCGTCAAGCTTTCTGTTGTAGTTCGGCCCAAATCAGAATTGGTAGGTGATGGTGTATCACCTGTCAAGGCGGAAATATGGTAATCGCAGGCCGGGTCGAGCGTCGCAAGGGAGATACCACGGGGCAGTACTTGGCATAGTCCAAAATTGACGATAGGCAGACATGCGGCATTATCCTGGATGCTGATGACCGTGTGCGGGAACGTGACGTTTTGCGAGCAAAAGAGGGTAGCGTTGGGTGACACAACGTAATCACCGTCGGCCACAGGTGGATCGGGACAAACGTCGATGTACGTAACGGCTAGAGAGGGGACTCGAACGTAATCGGTGGAACACAGCTTGCTCGGCACAGGATCCGGAGGCTCAACGGCATATGGTAGAGCGTGTTGGACGACATCCGAGGCACAGTCAATAAGAGCTGAATGGGACGACAGAAAATCAAGTCCTAAGATGATTTCATGCGGACACTGCTCCAATACATAAAACAAAACAGAAGTTTGGCGTCCAGCAACAGTTACACGTGCAGTACACATGCCGGTGACAACTGGAGTTGCACCATCGGCTACACGAACTACAGCGATGGGAGCAGGAGTGAGAACCTTCTTTAGTCGAGCACGGAGATCTGCGTTCATGACGGATACGTGAGCGCCGGTGTCGATGAGGGCTATAACAGGTGCGCCGTCAACGTCTACATTGATCAGGTTGTTGTGTCCAGGTAGTGTAAACAGAGGAATTTCGGGTCGGGTCGTCACGACAGGCTCACCTCTAGGAGCTGCGCCCGTTAGTTTTCCGAGGAGCGGCGGGGGGTAGGAGGGGGAAGGAGAACGAAGACGCTGAGGAGAGCGAGGCAGGCGACTTGACGGCGAAGGGGAGCGGTGTGGTCGTGCAGTCGGCGAGGGTGTAGCAGCGTCGTCTTCCTCTAAGCTGTCTTCCTCTTCAGCTGCGACAGCGCTTCGTAGCAATGTATATATATATATATAGTCAGAGAAGCAAAGCTGCTGTCACAGCAACGAGTGGAACAGCACACGTGTTGCAAACTGTGGTGCCCCTCACTGCATGGACAAGCACTTGAGCGCTTCAGTAAGGTGGTTTTTCTGGACAAGTTTGCATGGTCTCTCTGTGAAATACCAAAGGCCATCTACTAATTTTACTGTAAATGGGTGCTAGCACTGGATGAGCAGCACTAGTGACGTATGCTACCACCTCTCGCAAATGCTGGCATATGATAGTCATCACGCTCATATACCACAGCTGCCAGCATGTTTTCCAAGCACGACTTCATCCTCACTGCAGGAAGAACAAATTCTCATCAATGTTCCATGGTGCTTCCCATTTACAGTACACAGTATGATTGGATACTCTGACCAATGGGCTTTGATCGCAACAAAAAACTGGGCACTGCAGAAACCAGCTGTCAGTCCCTTTAAGTTTATTAAACTTAAACCTTTATTACCTTTAGTTGTATTTCTGTGCCTTGCCGGGGCATGACGCAGCCATTCTTAAATGCTGCCTCCATGGCAAATTAATTCGCAGCATGAACATTCTGCGTGGCACCTTTAAGAAAGTAAAAGCAGTAATTAACACAACAGGTGACATGAAATTAACCAGTCAATCAAGTTCGTAGCCTGGTTTTCTTTGCACTGACAACACTCAAAGGCAGATACAGGATTTTGTCCAGGGGGGGAGGGTCAGCTTATGACAAGCCAGATACTAAAGCTCTAAATCTGTAATAAATTTGGAAACATGAATGACTAATTATATTCTCCATCTGTGATTATATTCCCAATCTTCTTTCTTTACCAATGTCAGCTGTACTTATGTGTATGTTCCATATGATGCATCTATTATTATTATTGGTTAGCTTATTGAACGGTATGAAATATGTAGTTGTGTCTGTGCTGCGTTGAACCCTTGTGATAGCGGCTGTGGGCTCGTCAAGTCGAATGACACCTTTTTTTCGCCTCTCCTTTGTCTGTTTTTGAAATAGATGAAACGAAGTTGACCGACTGATTGATAATATGGGATGGCAACACCCATACTCAGCTTTCAAGATTTAAGGGGGGAAGGGGTCAGAGTCAGAATATCCGAGCTTCCCCTCCGTATTCATTAGTAATAACACCATATAGAGTGTGGGAATGTTATCCGATCGTTGCAGGTTCGGTCTCTGCCGACGACAAGTTGTCCTTTCATCCACTTCACTTTTTTTTCCCGTTTATATTGTGATTACTACAATATAGTTAAAACAGTAGGACTAACATCCCTTACACTTTCTTTGCCTTCATTATCTCTTGGTTTCCATTAAGGTTGTGTCCAACAAAGAAACGAGTCTGAAAAATTCCCTTTCGTTCATTAATACCAAGAATCTCGATCCGGCAGACTTCATGGATTCAGGTAATATGCGAAGGATTATTGGTCAGCTGTCCGCTCGTTAAGAGATCACATGCTACGTGACACCAGCTGACGAAAAAAGTGTTCCACACTCGCCGCCATGGCTACGAGCGATGCTAACAATCCCAGGTTTGCATGACGTAAAAACACCTGATAAAGAAGACAGGAGGATGACTGCCACCGTAGCTCAATTGGTAGAGCATCAGGCGCGTTATTCGAAAGTTGCAGGTTCGGCCCCTGCCGGTGGTAAGTTGTCTTTTCGTCCCCTTATCCACATTTATATCGTAACTGCTACAATACAGTTAAAACAGCACAATTAACGTCCCCGATACTTTTGTTGGCTTCATTATCTGTTGTTCCTCATTAAGGTTGCATCAAACGGAGGTTTTTCTGGATTGTAGAGGCACAAAACTACATGAAAACAGTGGGGCAATTAAATATGTCTTATTGTAGGATATGTGCGCAAATCTCGGACGAACATAGGAAAAATATGTCCTTAAGCGTGTTTAAACGCCACAGTCTTTCAGTAACCTGGAAGTTAAATATGCCAATACAATTAGGAAGTACATCCCTAAAACCACATACGTCACTGAAAACAGTTAAACATAAGCCACAGTAGAAAAAACAGAGAGGAACCAAAAATTTTAAAATTGCATGTTCTCCTTGGAATACTCAAGACGAGCAGGAATAGCATAGCTTGTTTTCATGCGTTAATTTCAAGCACTATTACCTCAAAATTTTAGTTGCCAAATTCAATCCATATTGTGCCTCCTTGTTCAAGCTGCTGAACCACACACAGAAACTTAATGCATAGTACGTGTAAATCAATCCTTCGCACACACTGCACAGCTCTTATCAAGTTAAAGGGATTTTCCGGCATGCTGTAAACTATACAAACAGTGGTTTATACCATGTGGTTGTGCCTGTAATAAACACTATAGCTATTTTTTTCAAGCGAGCTTGAGGTGCATAAAACTTACTCCCTCAAGAACTATATTTTGTGCTTTGGGCTCACTCAGACACCAAAATATTACTCACCCGGACTCCCGGCTTGATCTGAATCTGAGCGAGTCGACTCATGAGTAAGTTTGCCGACCTATGATTGATGGTGAACGTTATGGATTGTCGCTTTTGTGTCACTGAACCAGCCCAGTTTGTAGTCGCCAGATGTTACCCTGTGAACCATAAGAAATGATGTCCACTGAGTGCACAACGATAAAGTGTATGAATGATCACGAAGCTGGTGTTTCTGATGCACAATGGCGATTGCACTGCTGCAAAATTTCTACCATGCGTTACTGTTCACACACTGGAAGTACAGCTGGCCAAACAGTGCCTTATAGTTGTCAAAACAGTGGCATTGCATCAGGCTGCACCTTTCCTGCTCAGGGCCTTCCACTGTGGCTAGGGCGAAATCACACAAGGGGTACATGCTGAATTTGCAGTACTCATCAATAAAATGAGCCAAGCACAGCCCAAAACATTACGTGCCTTCTACAAGTAAACCTGGAGGTACATATTCACACAAGTCCATTTGTTTTTATTTCAGATGTTAAATAAAGCTGCCTTGCTGTGGTAACTCTTTTAGAAAATAGGGCATGTTAGTAGAAAAGTCGAAGACATAATTTTCCATCGAAATAAATAATATTCTAAATGCAAGAAGTTAATTTTTGTCGAAACAAGGACTGGGTGAATACAGATGTGGTGCATTTTATAGCTTGCATAATGCCATGATGCTATGCGTGCCACTTACTTTTTAGCTGCAGACTGCACCCTTAAACTGCAGTCCTTCAACCACGGTGTCATGGCTTGCTTACGCAAGAAGTTGCATTTGTGAACGCTGAATTGGTTGTAATGGCTACTGAAACATACAAGATAAATCAATCAGACAATGTAGAGTAGCACTTTCAATAACGATAAGCAGAAACACACACTTTTGCTAATCGACTTATACTGTCTGAAGTTCTAAATGGACGTCATTTATTTATAACCATCTAGTCAACAAGCAATGTGGTTACCGTATTTCTGCACCCTTCACGTAAGGATACACGGCTCTTACTCGTCAGTTGTCTGACTTAAGTGGAACATGCAAAAAAGGCTAAAAAGCAGTGAAGTACTCAACCAACGCACAGCTTGAGTTGGAAGTCAGCGCTCGTTTGTTTCTGTGTGTTCGTCCACCATTTTTTGCGCTGTTATTTTACGAGCACAGCTTAACAGAACGCAATGCTTTGCACGCACTAAGAACGCATGTACGATGCAGTAGGGTACGCATTTGGGCTGGTTGGTTTATGATTTCCAGTAGTAAACAGCGCTACAAGTTTTCTACTGGAAATCATGAACCAACCAGCTCAAATGCAGCGCCGTGGCGTGGTTTGTGTCCTTTCTTCGTCCCGTCTTGTAGCGCTGTTTTCTACTGGAAATATGTAAGATGACTCGGTTTATTTGCTGTCCCCAAAATTAGGATTGCTAACTTACCTAAAAAATAGCATAAAGCGTAGCAACGGTTACATGTCGGCGAACTGTCATCGCTCGCATTTCAGCGAGATCTGACGTCGTGCATTCATACAAGTCAAGCTCACTACCGTAACCAATTAGAAATGTCCAACGAAGCCAGCAGTCCTAAATCGGCACATGTATATCAACACGAAACGAATTACTTCGCCGATTACACTTGGAAGCTTGGCGAGAAAAAGAAAACTTGGGCTTAGCAGCATTGTAGTGTTGGGACGCGTGTACGCGCGGGAGAAGCAGACACGACCGCGCGGTGTGGATCCCAAACATCAACTGGTTTTATTCAGGTTCTCTGGAGGTTCCGGAGAGCAGCGGAGGGTGGCGCTGCCTGGCGGCTTGGCTTGGCTGCCGCCACAGCACTCCCCCCTAGTGAGTTGCCGAACGGAGTTAAAGGTCCAGGCGAGCGGGTGCTCTTGATAGCCGCCCGCTGTGCGTCAGCCGGGAGGGCACCTCGTGGACTTGGGCTGGCATTGAAGCTGGGGGGTCCTGGCGATGATTCCCTTAGTGGAGGCAACACGGCGTCGTCACGGTCCATGTGTGCTGGCTTGATGCGGTCCAACGATACGACCTCCTCACGGCCGTTTCTCTTGATTGTGAATTGTTTGTTGCCACGGCGGAGGACTTGAAACGGCCCATCATAGGGTGGCTGAAGAGGTCGCCGAACCGCGTCGTGTCGTACAAACACATATGGGCACGATGTGAGCTGTGGGTCGATGTGCACCACACGCGACCCTGGGGGCCGTGGAGGTACCGCGCGCAGTTTGCTCATGACGTTGCGTAGGCGAAGTGCATAGTCGCTGCAAGCTATGGATGCCTCCTCTGAGCCGCGCGCAAAGAGCTCTCCCGGCAGCCTGAGTGTCGTGCCGTAGACCAGCTCAGCGGCGCTGCAGCCAATGTCCTCTTTCAAGGTGGACCTTATACCCAATAGAACGAGTGGGAGGGCCTCCACCCAGTTGTGTTCCTCGGTTGCCGTGAGCGCAGCCTTCAGCTGGCGGTGAAAGCGCTCCACCATGCCGTTGCTCATGGGGTGGTACGCTGTCGTGCGTATGCGTGAGGTGCCCATGAGCTGACTGATGGCAGTGAAAAGGGCTGATTCGAATTGTCGGCCGCGGTCTGTTGTTATCGTGGAGGGCACACCGAAACGGGCTACCCAGTAGTACAGGAAAGCACTCGCAACCGTCTCGGCAGTGATGTCCGCGATAGGGATGGCCTCCGCCCAGCGGGTGAACCTGTCGACACAGGTCAGCAGGTAAGCCTTTCCGTGGCAGGGTGACAGTGGGCCGACGATGTCCAGGTGGACATGATCAAAGCGAGAATCCGGAGTGGGGAGTGTTCCCAGTGCTGTCGAGGTATGGCGTTGTATCTTGGAGCGCTGGCAAGCTACACTTTGGCGTGCCCAGCGTCGGACGTCCCGATTTACGCCCAGCCAGACAAATCTTGCCGTCACCAGTCTTTGGGTGGCTCTAATCCCCGGATGAGACAGTCTGTGCAAGGACTCGAACACATGGCGACGGAGGCTCGCGGGCACGAACGGGCGAGCTCTACTGACGCTTGTGTCACAGCAAACCTTGTCCTCGGATCCGGGAACTGGGATCCACTCAAGATTGAGGGCAGTGGTCGGGGTCAACAGGTGTTTCAGTTCGTCATCTTCACGTTGAGCGGCTGCCGAAGCGGGAAGATCAACCTGTAGTGTGGGCATGATGGCGTTCACAGGATTCCGTGAGAGGGCGTCCGCTACCTCGTTGTCGCCGCCTTTGACGTGGCGGATATCAGTCGTGAACTCTGATATATAGGACATTTGGCGCCGTTCACGTGCTGTGTGCGTTCCACCGTCGGAGCTTAGCGAGAGCAATGCACAAGTAAGCGGCTTGTGGTCGGTGAGGACGAAAAACTCTACACCTTCCAGGAAATAGCGAAAATGTCGTATGGCAGCGTACACGGCCAGCAGTTCTCTCCCGAAGGTGCTGTAGCGGCGCTCGGTAGGTGTTAGCTTCCTCGAAAAGAAGGAAATCGGGCGCCAGATTCCCCCAACGAGCTGCTGTAATACAGCCCCGACGGCTGTATCGGAGGCATCCACCATTACGCTCTGCGGGACACCGGACCTGGGGTATTCAAGCAGTGCGGCGTTTGCCAAAGCGTCCTTGACCTCGCAGAAGGCTTCTTTTGCTTCTTGAGACCAGGAGAGGGTGTCTGAGCCATTCCGTGAAGTGGCCAGCAGGTCGTGGAGAGGTTGAAGGATCTGGGCGCAGCGGGGAATGAAACGGCGGTAGGAGTTTACCAAACCCAGAAATTCCCGAAGCTGGCGCTTGGCGGTCGGCTGCGGAAATCCTTGCACGGCTTCAACCTTGTTGGGTTGAGGAAGAACTCCTGAGGCGGAGATGACGTGTCCAAGAAACGAGAGCTGTCACACACCAAGCTCGCATTTGGCCATGTTCACGACCACGCCATGCTCCACTAAGCGCTGGAAGACGATGCGCAGATGATTGACGTGCTCTTCCGGAGTGCTGCTGGCGACTAGCAAGTCGTCAAGATAGGCGTGGCAGAAGTTGAGGCCGCGTATAGCACCGTCCATGAACCGCTGGAATGTCTGACCCGCGTTTCGGAGTCCGAATGGCATTCGGAGGAATTCGAAAAGTCCGAAAGGCGTTGCGATGGCGGTCTTCGGGACGTCCTCCGGGGCAACGGGAATCTGATGGTATGCCCGCACCAGGTCGATCTTCGAGAAGATAGTGGCACCGTGAAGCCTCGTCGTGACATCGTGTATGTGCGGTACCGGGTATCTGTCTGGAGTCGTTACCTGGTTCAGCGCCCTATAGTCCCCGCATGGTCGCCAGTCTCCCGGCGTTGACTTTGGCACCATATGAAGTGGAGATGCCCAGGCGCTCGACGAGGGTCTGATGATCCCTAGCTCCATCATGTGTTCAAATTCCTGTCGTGCGACCTTCAACTTCTCTGGAGGCAAACGGCGAGGACGCGCGTGCACGGGTGGGCCGCTGGTGGCGATGTAGTGGCGTACCTCGTGCTTCGCCGCGGCGCTGGCTGGCGGCTGCCTCGTCAACTCGGGAAAATCCTGCAGAATGCGAGTAAAACGTTCTGCACCGGACGGCCCGAGCAGAGTGGGGCTCAGCGGAGGGTGGTGCGAGGGATTGCCTTGCACAGTTGCCTGCGACACGGGATCGTGAAGGCGGCGGTTGCGCACGTCGACGAGAAGGCCGAAATGCCGAAGAAAGTCCGCACCCAAGATGGCGAACTTCACTGCTGCCACGATGAAAATCCACCGGAACGTTCTGTTCAAGCCTAAATCGAGTGGCAGCGAGCGATGTCCGTAGGTGGCGATGGTTGTGTTGTTGACCGCCTGAAGCGGGGACGCACTGGGGACACGGCGATCGGTGGACCCAACCGGCAACACGCTCACCTCAGCGCCGGTGTCCACGAGGAATCGAAGGCCACTGTCGCGGTCGGTGAGGAAAAACACTGATGGACGACGTTCGGGGGCCTCTGTGGCACTGGTCGTCCTCAGTGGTGGCCGCTCCCGTTTCCCGCATAGTCGCAAGGAGGAATGCATTTGCGAGCAGCATTGCCATGCTTCCTGTGATACCAGCAGATTCTCTGTTGCGCTGCTGGGCGCTGGCGCTCCTCGGGAGTGCTGCGGGCCTGCATCGCTGCGACGGTATCGGCGAGGCGGGATATCTGCTCCCGGATGTCATGCAGCGTGGTCGTAGGTGCGCCGCCGGCGATGTCTGGCTGTAGCGCCGCGACGGACGGCTGAGCGACCGCCAGCACCGAGTCCGCGAGCTCGGCGAGTTGAGACAGGCGTTTGTCGGCAGCCGAGGCGAGGACCATGCGCACGTTGACCGGAAGTCGTTGTAGGAACAGCTCGCGAAGCAGTCTGCTGTCGGCATCGGTGGTGGCTGCGCCGGCCGGGTGCAACAGCTGCCTCATGTGGCGCAACAATTGGCTGGGCGTCCGGTCCCCCAGCTCGGTGTCGTGCAGTAGCTGCTGCAGTCGCTGAGGCTCCGACGGCGTGAGGCGGCTGATGAGCAGCTGTTTGAGTGTTGTGTACGCGTTCTCCGCAGGTGGAGCGACCAGCAGATCGCGCATTTCGCTCGCTATTGCCGGTGGGAGGCTAGCGACCACGTGGTGGTACTTTGTTAGCTCGGCGGCAATACGACGAGCAGTGAATTGGGACTCCACCTGCAGGAACCATAGCTGCGGGTCCGCTGTCCAAAACGGCGGGAGCCTGATGTCGACGGCGGAGATGGCCGGTGCGTCAGGGGGGAGTCTCCATGGCGTCGATCGCTTGAAAAAGGCGGTAAGCCTCGTCCGGGTCACCACTGTTGGGACGCGTGTACGCGCGGGAGAAGCAGACACGACCGCGCGGTGTGGATCCCAAACATCAACTGGTTTTATTCAGGTTCTCTGGAGGTTCCGGAGAGCAGCGGAGGGTGGCGCTGCCTGGCGGCTTGGCTTGGCTTGGCTAGCTTGGCTGCCGCCACAACTCTAAAGATTGCGGTTGTTTCCCACGGTTGAAGAATGGGGTAGTAGTAGGTCGCGGAGACACAAAACTGGAACGAGAAATCTTAGAAGCCGCTTTGATTGAAGATCGTGGACCCGACAAGTGCGTGAGTGTCGCTTCAGTAGCTCTATTAAATAAAGAAGTGCGTTTATTATTGGCCATTTTTAAGCGCGTTTCCTTTCGCTATTTTTTTTAGTTATGTCAGCGTTTTACCTTGTAGTCTTTTTATCTTGTTTTCTTTCCCGGTTTTAGGTATTCATCTGTGTATCTACGTGTCACTTCCCATTCGGTCATTCTGGTGAATTCATTTTCCACGTGTTAATGTTGTCACGGTGGTGTATCTCGCGCCTGGCTCTGTTGGTTGTTTTTGTTGCTTGTCATCGGAAGCCTTGTGCACATGCGCACATTGTCTAGCTGCGGCGATGTTTTTCAATAAATGTTCACAGTTGTTAGTAGCGCTTCGTCCTGTGTGTCTCGACTTTTGTTGTCCCGTTTATTGCGCTTAATTTTTTTACCAAGTATGCATCACCAACTGGCCCAAACCTCTACTCTTGTAAAGTACATGTACAAGTGTGCTCTTTTTTTTCATTTGGCGGCGATAAACTGAATTCGAGCATGAGCTGAATATTCACAAGGAAGGCGACAAAGGTTCGTGGCTACGATCATAAAATTTGTCTAGGAAATCCAAAAAAATAATCATTGGCCCTCTTTTGCTTCATTTGTAAAATACTACACAGTTGGTGACAACTGATTCTGTAAGTAGTCACCTTCCAAAATCAAGGGACTCGTTAGACGCATCTTGCAGAATTTAGTTTTCGCGTTTTTTCAGGTTAACGTGCGCTGATTGCTTAAGGAATCGCCTGAATATCAGTATTTTGACTTTCTTGAACACAAGCTGTTTGATACACTATCCAGGTCGCACAAAAAGGGATTGTGGTAGTCGAGTGTGAAAGTGTAAGTCCAAAAAATATTTCAAATAAGAATGGCTATATTTGGCTACAAATATTTTCGCTCTTTTTTGTCTTTGGCTACATTTGGGCTACAGTTTCTCTGGCTTTTGGCTACGCCACCTCGTCCGACCCGGCAACACTGGTGGCGACACGATGTCGCGACGCCGGGATACAGAAGAGGGCAGTGGGCTTACTCTCCGGCGCAGGCTATGTGGTGGCGTGGCTCCACGAACGTCGCCAGTGTGTGCTTCTCTCTTCGCCCAGGCGGCGGCGCTGGCATCGCCATCAATAGAAGTTGGGAGGAGCGTTGCCTGAGAGAGCCGGTTAGCTCTTGCAGGCGCTGCGCCGTGCTCCCGACCGGGCTGCAGAAATTAGGCGCCTTTTTCGTTCTTCGAACCACAACCACCACCAGCAGTTGACGAGACACGTTTCATGGGCGTGGACGTTGTCGCGCCAACTTTTTTTTCGGCAGCGTTTAGCCGTACGCAGCACGCAAGAGATTAGTATGCTTTTTAGTGCCTGAGCCATGCCGCAACATCGGCAAAATCCCTGCTACGCACCTGGATGCCAATACAGGCTACGTGTACGTCAAGGGTGGGCCGAATCTGCCGTTGTTTGGGGTCCCGAAAGATCAGAGCAAGCGTAAAGATTGAGAAAAGAACCTCCACAGAGCGGACAAGCCCCTGGAAGACAGCGCAGTGTGCGAGCTTCATTTCGAGCCACGTTATGTGCTTAGAGACTATGTGCACAATATCGAGGGAAAAGAAGTGCGGGTACCTCGTGGGCAGGACCGTAAATGGAGAGGGGTTGAGGGGGTCTGACACACCCCGAAATATTTTAATGCGTTAACTTTTCGGGTGATACTAAAGTATTTACACGCCTTTACCACCAGTGGCCGCAGTTTGCCGTTCTACACAAAAATACCCCTCGAAAAAGATTCCTGGGTACGGCCCTGCTCGTGGCCGCCCCCATTCTCCGCGCCTATGCTGTGCCGACGATCCTTCCCAATCTGCCAACGCATCTTAGTAAGGAGCCTACGCAAGAGAGGACCGTTCGTATAAGGAAGAGATATGAAACTTCAGACGGACAGTAAAATCCCGAATTCTGTCCTTCCGACAATGCGGTGTCTGCCGTTTGCTCACACCGACGACGCTGTTGATGCAGGCTGTGAATGATGCCCAAAAGCGTCTACATCTTCACCATCTGATGATATAACTCGGTTTTATTTCTTAGAAGTGCCCTCACCGTACTGCAGTGGCGTAGCCAAGGGGTGGCACACCAGGCCCGTGCCCCCCCCCCCCCCCTTCCCCCCGAAAAAAAAAAATTCTACGTATGATACTGGAGCAAGCACAATTTTCCTGACCCCGTCGGTGTCGTATACCGCGCGGCCCTGTTGACCGCTAATGCCGAAGTGCTCTCCGAGAAAGTGGTTGTAGTGTGCCCGCTGCTATTCTCACAGCAAAAGTAATTTTTTTACGTTGTCACACGTCTTCATTTTGATGTGAAAGCTAGGACTGAACAGTGGCAAAGCAGGAAAGCGGCAAAGGGCCAAGAAGCCGTCGTTAAACATGAAGTGAATAAAGTGCATCAATGGCTGGATGTTGTGCTTCAGTTCTTGCAAATAAGAGCTTCGTGTCAGAAACACGAGCTTCGTGTGTATCTTAATTTCGTTTACCATTATGGCACTGTAAATATGCATAACAGACGTGTAACTGCATAATGATGGTTAATAATAACCCCCACAAAACTACTGTCTCGGTCATGTGCAACAACCAAAGTGGAACGAGAAATATTTAAGCTACAACTTCATTTTAGCATAGCAAAGGCACAAACCCAGCCAGCATACCTGCATTTTTAAGGAGCGGGCGTGCACTGTTTTCTATGGTGGAAGGCAGGGCATAATCTTGAAACAAAATCATTTTAGGTTAGGTCTACATGGCATGAAACCGTATATTTTGAAGGGTACATCGTCCTTTTCCGCGAGATGCTACATTGGGGCAAATACGATGTGGCCTAAACAAATATAGTGCTTGTCAAAATATGCAAAGAACTGAAGTGCGCAAAAAAAAGCAAAGCTTTAACTGCATCGCACTAAAAATGAGAAAGGCATCGGTAGCTTTGGCTGCCATCGGACTGACTTTCGGCAAACTCTATCGCAAAAGAACAGGGGAAAAAGGCGAACTGAGAGCAACATACACTCTCAATATAGTCAGAGGGCGGTCTATACAAGCAAGTTTATTTTAAATATCACAGGAACGTGCGGCCAGCGGCGAGCAGCTTCTGCAAGCGAAGCATCTATTGAAGTTGCCTGTGGCGCCACCTCTCCTATGCGACGCCAACCGCGTCAGAGGAGCGGCGGAGTAAGCTCACTGCCCTCTTCTAGTACACTGTAGCCGGGAGGAAGAGGCGAGGTTGAGGAGAGAAAAAGGCGCTTTTCTGCCGCCCGCGCTGGGAGCACGGCTCAGGCTCAGCGTCTGCAGGGGAATGCGATGGGAAGTGAAAAGATGCGCAGACGGGCAGGAAGCATGGTGGCGTGGTCAGCGCGGGAAACAAGCCCGGCGCAGCTTTGTTCGTGGCCACCATTATACCACCATGATGCCCATAAGCGTGCGCAGGGTTCTCCTTCAGGAGGGCGGGGGGGGGGGGGGGGGGGGCGGAGGTTCGTTGCAGCGCCCCCCACACCTATTAAGTCACGCGTGTCGCTCCTCCAGTCCGGCCGTGGTATAGCATGGAGGAAGGAAAAACGCAGGAGAGGCCCTATCGTATCCCAATGCATTGCGAAAAGTGTGGCGGAAGTGACGTCAAATTTATGGGGCAAACAAAACAGCAGACGACCAGCGGCGTGCTCTCTGCGCTGGTTCGCTTCTGCATGGATTTGTAGTCCTGGCGTAAACTTGGCGCATATTGTGAGCTTTGCGTGCAGTAAAATGTTGCGAGCACACATTTACCAGGCTGTTCGTGCGTGGCTGGCCCGAGCGCTGCGTGCTGAAACTCTTTGTGGAGCGTTTTTGTGCAACAGGCCAGAAAGTACCGGTACGTGCCGTAATCAAAAACATTCAGCGCCTGCATCATCGTATTCGAATGCACCCGGCAGTGACTTACGCGTTCTGCTGGGCGTAAGACGTTGGTAAGACCAGCAGAACGCGTAGCCCGATTTCCCGATTCGGAGCAACGCCAACCTAGTATATTTGACATAACTTCACGTCGAAAAGAGGACACCGCTGTATTGTTTACGCGCTCGTGCACGCAACCCACATGAAAATGGGATGTGAATTCCCAGCTGGAAATAGGGTTTCCAGCCTGGTTTTTAGCTGGAAACGGCTCTTCAGGCTGGGAATTTTCCATTCCCAGCTGGTAATGGCATTTCCAGCAGGGAATGAAACCCATTCCAGGCTGGAAATGGAAATCATTCCCGACTGGAAAGCCATTTCCAGTTTGAAGTTTTCCAGTCCCAGTCTGGAAGTTATCCCAGGTGAAAATTTCTCTACTGGTTTCAACTGGTATGTGCTGGTCCCAGTTGGGAGTGAACTGGTTTCAAATGGTCCCAGCAGAAGGCTGCTGGTCTTGAACTGGTACTGTACTGGTACCAGTAGAATGTTGCTGGTTTTGAACTGACAGTGTACTGGTACCAGTAGGATGTTGCTGGTCTTGAACTGGTACTGTACTGGTACCAGTAGAATGTTGCTGGTTTTGAACTGACAGTGTACTGGTACCAGTAGGATGTTGCTGGTCTTGAACTGGTACTGTACTGGTGCCAGTATATGTTGCTGGTTTTGAACTGACAGTGTACTGGTACCAGTAGGATGTTGCTGGTCTTCAACTGGGATCGCACAGGTCCCAGTAGGATGTTGCTGGTCTTCCACTGGGATCACACAGGTCCCAGTGAATGCTACTGGTCTTGAACTGGGATCTCATTGGTTCAAGTTGGGCAACTCATGTTGAAGATTGAACTGGTTCTGGTGGAAAGCTGCTGGTTTGGAACTTGGTTTGTACTGGTTTCAGTTGATAGTGCTTATTTGTGAATGTGCAGCCCTGAGTGATTGGGAATTGCATGTTCACATCTTAACTTTCGCACACAAGTGAAAATCTGGCAGCTAATCTTGACAAGTGACATACATGAAAATGATGTGCTCAAGCGGCACTGCGAATTGCACTGATGAGTCATGTATAGCTACACAGATATTCAGTGTGATCTCAATGAGCTCTTGTGAAGCCCGATACACATCATTGCACATCTTTGCAGATACGTCCGCGTCGATCTCGGAAGGTCAGGAGCATTGTTTATGGGCCCCAAATACTGCTTTCGAGGACCGGGCATATTCGCGAAAAACAGAGAGGGGCCGTCGGAAACGTCAGAAAAACACACCGTTGTTACGGTGGCATACCGTTGTCGGGACTATTGGATATAGCTGGATCGCGTTGGATTATACTTGCAAAACAGACCTGTCCACACTTGTCAAAAGCGAATGCCTGTGTTAAAACATACCAACAATCATTTTTATTTAATTTATTGACATGTAAATAGTTTACATTCAACTATAAAGATTGCCTAGCACTTGTGTTAAATTTCTTGAGATCACTGCATGATAATGGCTATTTTGTTAAGCACGTCAATCCAATCCTATCCAATCCAGAGCTTTGTGTGACCATGTGCGCTTAACGTCGTTGTGCTTCGATCGTGCCTTCATAGCCAACATTTTGCAGTTTTTGTTCCGTCGTCGAGATGTTTGCGGTGGTTAGATTTTTAAACGATTTCGACGAGAAACATCACGTCATTCCGGTCGCAGACATCAAAGATTTCAAGCCTGCAAGCGACTCGGACTTTGATAAATGCGCTACTTATAGCGCTTTCTGGCATGACCCGGTGGATGATGAAGACACTGGATTCTATAACGCCCAGGTCCTGATGTTGGCAGGTACGTGTTTTGGATTCCATAATAGTGCGCGTCTTATTTTCTGAGCAGTTGAGCATATAGGTTTAACATGTCAACTTTTTACAGCTATGGTGAAGCATTGGGGCTTGAAAACAGGGGAGGACGTCAACAAAACAGTGGACAGTATCAACCGCCTCTTGACGGAGAAAATTCAGGATGTTCTCAAGTCGAAGCGTCGGACTGAAGGCCAATAAACACAGCTAACAGGACATTGCCTCTAATGTATTTTTTTGTATAGATTAAGGCCTATGGCCGGTTGGCTGCTGCTGCAGTCAGTCCCAGCACCAACTGGTCCCAATAGCAACTGGTCCCAGTAGCAACTGGTCCCAGCACCAACTGGTGCCAGTAGCTACTGGTCCCAGCACCAACTGGTGCCAGTACCAACTGGTGCCAGTAGCTACTGGTCCCAGCACCAACTGGGAATTGGCTAATAAGCCAGTTGAACTGGGACCAGTAGGAACCAGTAGCAAAATTTTCACCTGGGATATTTCCAGCTGGAAATATTTCCAGCTTCAGTTGAAAGGTATTTCCAGTCTGGAAATGGAAATCATTCCCGACTGGAAAGGCATTTCCAGCTTGAAGTTTTCCAGCCCTGCAGTCTGGAAGTTAGATTTCCTGCTGGAAATTTTTCCAGCTTCAGTTGGGAAATAATTTGCTCGATCAGCATGAAATTTTCCCGTTTGAGCGAGGAAGTGGTAGAGTTGACAAAAGGAATTCCAGCTGAACAAAATTGCTCTACATACAAGTGATAGCTGATTAAGTGTATACCGTATTTTCTCGAATGTAAGTTTTACTTTTTTTTTTCAGGTTTTTCATTCCTAAAGTCGAGCCTCGCGTTGCAATCGAATACCAAAATTCTATTTTTTTTCTTCCTGGACGCATGAAAAGTGACCCCTCGCGTTACTATCGTGGTCGCGTTACAATGGAGTAAATACGGTAAAGCAGGCTATGCATTTGAAGATGACTTAGAATATTGGTCACACGTACGGCACATATAGTACACATTTTACACGTGATTTAAGCGTCGTGTACGGCTGAGTTGCAAAAAAGATAAAAAAGAATATATGGCTGGGGCAAAACACACTTTTATTTGATCTTAGCGGTAGCCGTGCGCCCGGTCGACACGGCGTTGCAGAATGTTACAACTGTAGACGTCCTACCAGGTAAGCACCTGGTAGGCTCAGTTGATAATTGAGCCGTGCGCCGATAGCAAGTGTTTAAACAATAGCAGCTACTTCCTTGAAAAAGAGCCTTACTTTCAACATTAACCATTGACTGCCACCATCGCATAGCAGTGAACTTTGCAAGCTTGCTCTCTCCGATGCCACGGCTAGCCACGGCCATGAAAAACGCCGCCGCACTGAAGCGACTTTCGTTGACATAGCAGTAGCACTACTCTCGTATCATGTCTCGGTGCTTTCTGACGTTAGTTATAAATAATAGCCTACTTTGTTTTACGCATACTGCATAAAAAAGTTCTATGCTTTTTTTAAAAGGTAACATCATCAAAGACAGTGGTCCAACAGACAGAATAAATTATTAAGCCACCTCTGTTTCGTACAGCACATGGCGGCGAGTCGTGGAGCGATCTGTACACGTGTGCGCTCGGTGTTCGCTAGTCTAGTGAGTTTTCTTGATGAATACCCGTGTGACAGTTGCATGTAATAGTTATTTGTGGTCAGTTTTATCTCTGGAAAGTGTTACGCGTGATCACCGGCATGTTCGAGTGGTTATTATTGCTGTACTGTGAGCGATGTCTTGGATTCAGCGCCGATCGAGGGACATCGATTTAGTCAACAGTGATTCTTCCATTTGGAGGTGAGTTTTGCACCTTCATATTTCAAGTATAAGTGAACGTTTGTCCCGAATGTTTGTGGGTTTCATCAGTCATGGTGTCATGCTACCTCGCTGTGTAATGCACTACAGGCCGGGTTGTGCAAACAGTCTTAGTCACCAATAACCCTGTGCCGTGCCATGCTTGGCAACAAACGCCAGTAATTACATATGTGCGAGTGAATTCACTTGTCGTTTATTCGGAGTACTTGGAGGTCGATATAAATAATCGTTACGTAGCACCTGCAGTATAAACCGCAGTGCCCATCAGATTTTGCTAGGGGGCACCTTTGCGTTGCACTGCTGTGCATTTGGGTGTATGATGAAGGTGTATTGTACTGTTTGGGAAGCTGTATTGATGCTGTTCATGTGATTTGGTAAAAGTATATTTTTGCTAGAACTGCGTTTTATAGGTCATTGTGGTTTCTAATGTTTACTCACTATGCATGAATTTTTTTTTTCAGGTGGTGTACAAGGATATAAGCAAACTCATTCCACATCTCAAGATATGTTCTAACACTTGCTACAAGCGTTCAAATAAATGCTGTTAAGTTTCACCACAATGTCCTTTGGCTGTGTGCAGTGCAGTGAATGAACAGGTCCTTTAGGAACATGCTAATATGTATGCAACAGCAGTGAGGTGAAATCTGGAAATTCTTTCATTTCCATGAAGGATCGCAACTAGAAATTTCGCCATTTCCTGCTGAAAATGCTTTCATTTCCGGCTGGAAATATTTCCATTCTCAACTGGAAATATTTCCATTCCCAGCCGGGAATATTTACATTCCCAGCTGGGAATATTTCCATTCTCAACTGGAAATATTTCCATTCCCAGCTGGGAATATTTCCAATCACAACTAGAAATATTTCCATTCCCAGCTGGGAATATTTCCATTCCCCGCTGGATTATGGAACCGGGAATTTTTCCAGGCTGGAAATTTTCCCAGCTGGGAATGGAAAACTTTCCAGCCTGGAAAAAATTTCCAGGTTCCATAATCCAGCTGGGAATGGGAATCATTTTCACGTGGGAAAGTTTGTAATTCCAGTGCGCAACAACTAGCAACAACTATCAAAATACATACAGCACGTAGTCGGATAACTACAAAAGTTTATTGCCTTTCCGTATGAACGAGACAACCTCTAAAAACGCGATACGATGCCTTCGGCGCACGTTATGTAGGCGCGTCAGACGCCAAAAACAAAAGTTCACGTGTGTTCCGAGTCCACACAATGAGTAAGAACCAACAGAGCGTACAGCCGAGAGAGCTTCGCATGCAGATATAATGAAGCGAACGTACGTACACATGAAAAGTGACACCAGGTACTATTCGTAGTGCACTCGACTTGCACCGAGTATACGCAACAGCTGGGCATTGCGTAGCTTTCGTAAAGAACACACAGAAGAAGCAGCATAGGCGAATCGACTGTGCCGCCGTCGCCGCTTCCACGGCGAAAAAAAAAAAAAAAAAAAGGCTGCAAAAGTTTCGCGACTCCCTCGATGCGCGCACAGTACGCATGCGCTCGCTCCCGACGCGGCGGAAATCGCGAAGTGTTTAGCTGCTCCTTCGCTAGGAGGCGATGCGGGTGTTTGCGACGGGCAGGCTTCACGAATATGACGTCAGGGCCTCTCCTTAGTATTCCTTCCTCCATGATGTATAGGAGGTATTCACATGACGTCATCCGCAAGGGGTCGCTAGCGCGGCAGTCGCCATACTCGTGGTCTCGTGCGCGAACATCATCGTCGGACCGCAACCAAAGTTCGCGGCAGCGCGTGTTATGTTGATATTTTTCTCAGAAAATGGGTTAGTGAGGTGCAGCGCCACCAAACATTACGCCGTCATATGCCGGATCGCTGACGGACGACGGCTATGGCGGCGTAGAGTTACTGTATATGCTACCTTTAGGTAGCAGAGTTGCGCATAGGTCCGCCATCTTGCCCGTCGAGGCATCCACGTCATGCAGAAAAGCCACCCCTTTCGAATGTAGGAGCCGACGCGGCCCAGCGGCTCCATGCGCTTTCTCGCTCGTTCATAACCCGTCGCTGGCGCAATGACATTGGCTTCGTAGAAAGAAAAAAAAAAGGAGAACTCGAACGAATAACGACTCCAGATGAAACTGGTGCTATAGCTTGTTCAATGGCAGTCACCATCGGAAGTAATATTTTTGTTTTAAATAGCGAACAGGAAAGCTTCCACTTAATTTGTCGAGATTCTCGACAAATTAAGTTCAGCTCATCGCTCAATTCACGTAGTTTTTGACGCAGCGCTTCGGTGGCTCGAGCAAACAACTGCTAGAACTATCACTCCCCGTTTTACAAATAACGCAAGCAAACGAGAATTGTCCGCCTATTTACGTAGCTGGCATGAAGTAAACACTCGGTGCGGTTTCGAATGCAATGCCGCACAGTGCCCTGACTGAATTATACTATTTCGACAGACCTATAAGGTGCATATTCACGCATTCACTCGCGCACAATTTTATCGTTCCGTCCCGTTCGATTTATGTCAACGGCTAGCCAGCCGTTGAACGGTGGGCGCAAAACAATACACATCCTGTTTGTTATCGCCTACTCTAGTCGCAAAAATATTGCCATGAGATTTATAACTACACTATATAGACATATGTTCGTCAGTCGTGACGTGGATGTGCATTCTGGAGGGTACTGTAATGATGGAATAAGTAGTGAGTTGTATGGAACTGCCTACACATTCGACCTGCAGTGACGATTTCTACGGCTGACAGATGTACTACATGTCGTGATCAATATACGAGCTGGAACACCGATTTCATTCTTATTCGACTACTTGCAATGTACTGATATGACTTTGGCGTACATAACTGCCAGAGCTACCTTTTAGCGTCATGAACATTTTTGCTCACGCCAACTACGTTTAGCCGCTATGACACTTGAAATGTAATTTCAGGGTTCCAGTTCGCACTGCTCACGACAACACATGCTGACCAACATCATTCAACAATTTTACTTCGAGTGTAGCTCTTTTCTAGCACGTGTTCCAAAAGGTAGAGTTTATTTTGAACTTTGAAAATACAAGCGGGTGAGAGCAGAACACGGTCGTTGACAACTAGGACCAACATACCTAGCTTAGCGAGTTGCAGGTTTGGCACTTCCTTTTTGTCACGGTCACTATGAAATGGGCTATGCAATGAGACATGGAATGGAGAAGAAAGCCTATCCGTTTTCTTGTCGATTCGTACAGTGGGGAGGGCAGCATCATGTCATCGTCGCAACTTCGCAGCACTGAGTCACGGCGCTACGCCGCACAGGCACAACTAACACTGACGTTCACTAAAAACGGACAACGCAAGACACAACCACAACACCAACGAAAAACATTCCGCACTCAGCCGAATCGGCTCGCCGGAGCAGTGCTGTTAACTTTTTTGGGGCGAAGTCGCCAGAACGCTTCCTAAAAGTCGCCAATTTCAGCCAAAAGTCGCTAAGTGATGATGATGATGATGTTTTTCCTGAGTTTTTAGTTTTCGACTGGATAAAGCACGTGAAGGGATTATTTTTAAACAATGTCTTAAATAAATTTTTGTTGTGGTGAATAAAGTGAACAGTCGGAATAAAATCATTTCTAGTGTCGGACTGCGCTGTTCAGTTTTGGCCTGGACAAGCAACTCTGGGTCTGCCGGGAGACGCGGAATGCGCGGAATAAACTTCTAGGTCGGAACCACCGGTCGGAACCCGGCGCAGCACTCTGCCGGAAATTAATAAAGTTTTTCTCTCTCTCTCCGCGAAGCAGAGGAACGCGTGGTGTGCATAAATTTTATGCATGCACGCCACGCACGCTTTTTCAAGGGCCCATACTTCGTCAATTTGCTTTCAGCAATAACCTACTGCGTACACAGCTGCTATCTAACGTTTGATGTAATATATTACCACAATGTTGGGAACGAGTAAAACCTAAAATTATTTTATTGGACACATTTCACTCAAGTAGATCGTTTGACCAAGTATCGTCTGGTCGGGAAGAAGCATGAAGAACAAACGAAATGAAAGAGTGCCGGCTAGAATGAAAAGATTTAAAACATCTAAAATTGACGTTTCGGCTACCGTAGCCGAAACGTCAATTTTAGATGTTTTAAATATTTTCATTCTGGCCGGCGCTCTTTCATTTCGATTGTTCTTCACATTTCACTCAAGTCACTAAAGTCTATATGTCAAGCAATAGTTCCAGCTCACCACACCTCCTCGTCTGCAGATTCTCCACTGCTTTGCGCGCATGCACTGCTTCTTGGCGCGAACGCTGAGGAGTACGCTTGCATGGTTCCAACTTTTCTTGTCACTGTGTCAGGCAGGTCATAGGTGTAGCAGCACTTTCCAAGACGGCGAAGTCCGCTACGAACACTTAAGACCGCGTTTGTGCTGGCAGTGCTGAGAGAATTTCTGAGTTTTGTCTTAACCACGCTTAGTTGGCTAAAAAACTCTTTCCACTTCTGCGTTTGAGTGCGGCAAGGAGAGCACATCAACTGCGAGCTGCGCGAGCTCGTGAAACGGGTTCGAGCCAGCTGCATCACGGTACGCAATGGCCTCGGACCAAAATGCAATGGTGTCGGTGGTGTTGGCCCAGTCCACCAGGGTCAGCTTCTTCCACTGGGTGTTCACGAGATCTATCTCGTTTGGTTGTACACCAAAATGTTCCGCCAACTCTGTGATAGGCTCCTTGAGCACTCGCAAGCATGCTCCCACAGACAGCCGTGCCATGCCCTGCAATATTTTGAAGTTCGATGGCAGACGTTGCCGGAGCTCATTTGATAGCTTGACTGTGAAAGCAACACATCGCTGGCGCACGAAGTCGACTTCAGGACCAGCTGGTAGCGTGCTCGCGAGTTTCTCGAACTCGTATCCCAAGTATGGCTTAGGGTCCAGGTGACCATCGATAGGCTGGCGCAGCGGATCTATCTTCGCCGTTGGAATGAGCACTTTGCTGCAAACCGTCTTAATTAGGAGCGTGAGGTCTTCAAGAAGCTTTGCGGGATCCGCGTCGTTCATCTCGTAGGCCTTGTTCGTACGCTGAACTTCTCGTAGCATTGGCCGAAGGTAGAGTAGATAAAGCTTATTCAGCGGATCAGAGTACATCTGATAAAGGAGTTCTGCGGTATAGCATCCTTCCGTTGATCTGGCTTGTTCGAAATGTTTCAGCAACATGTCCCATTGATCGAGGACTCTGACGACCGCCGGCTCCAACGATATCCATCTGGTATCACACACCCTTGGAATTGATAGTGGTTCTTCCCCATCGCAGAGGCTCCGGTAAAGTTGACTGTACGCGGCTTTACGCTTTGAAGAATGGGAAAAACCACATGTGCGTTTCGCGCACCAAGAAGTCCACGTTCCTGGGAAGCGTTCCCTGAACAGCGTGGGAAAGTGCCAGTTGCAACGAATGGCAAATACACCTTACCATTATCAAGTTCGGGAGTTGCCACTCACGCTTAATTGTCTCGAAAATACCGTTGTTGACGCCCGTATTCACAGAGGCGTTGTCAACTCCAATGCCGAGGAGACGCTTCTTGTCAAGTCCCATACGCGTGAGGAGGTTTTTCAACGCCCTGACGATTGTCACAGCTGTGCCATCGTCCAATTCGATAAGCGCAAGAAACGTTGTCACAATGCTCTTCTGAGCAGCACTGAAGTATCGCACCACCACACCCAGTAACTTAGTGGTCGAAATATCTGTAGCCTCGTCGATTATCAGGCTGTATTTCGAGTCCCCGATGTCAGCCACCAAGAGCTCCACGAAATGCGGAGATAACACATTCACTACGATCTCCGTGCACTTGTACCGGTGCATGCGCATGCCTGCTGCGCTTTTGCTGTCCATGAACTGTTTCTTGCAGAGTTCTGTCAGGTGGTCAGCGGTGAGGAATGCAGTGTGCTCGCATATAAACAGGCAAAGAGCTGCTTCACTTCTGCCGCAGGAAGACTCAGTTGCGGCTGAATACTGCAGTTTCTTCTGCCGAGAAGAACTGGAGTATGGTTCAGATGACTTCTTGTGCTTGGTGGTGGCGGCATGCTTCTTGATATCGGACAGCTTCGCGTAGAATTCGCTCATGCAGTAGGCGCATGATGCTTTTGTTCTTTCGCTCTCCACAGGACGTAGCCAGCCTTTAAACTCGGGCAGCGATTCCCAACTTTTTCGATAATGCTGCTCATACTTTGGAGGCATGATGAAGCTAGAGCCAGTGAGTTGGCACGCTACACCTAGTCCTAGAGTGTACTGGAAATAGAGATGTGTCGCTCAGGAGCGAACCGGATCTTTTGAGCGGCTCTTTCTACAGAACGAGTGATCCGCGGCTCAGTAAAAGTGAACGGCGGTACTTTGGAAATTGGGAGACGGTTCACTGACACTGAGTGCCGGTTCTCTCTCGCTCAGTGAGCCATGTTGAACCAACGCTACCAGGTGTTGTAGGTTGAACCGGTTGAACCACTCCGTTTGAGTTCGCGTTCCCTGAAAGAGGTACGCTGGGTAGGCCCCCGCAGAATCGGCCATGAACATGCCCGGGTTTTAGAACCCGAGGAGCGAGAGGGATGGTGTGAGAGATTGGCTTGCCGATGCTCGCGGAAGCACGTGGCGCACAAGTGCGCATTCAGAACTTTTAGCAGGGGGGGTGCATAGGCGAGGGGGGGGGGGAGAGAGACATCCAGCAGCGACCAGCGCAGGCATCGTTTCTTTCGAGCTACCCGCCTAGAAAAGGTATTCGAAATTCCAGGAGGAAGGGGGGGAGGCCAGCTTTCCTGTTGCTTCCTCTCCCTCCTTGTATTTTCAACGAAGCGAAAAAGAGCGCTTGGTCCGTCTCTTTCACTGTCCCGTGTTTCGCGCTGTTTTTTTTGTTTTTTTTTTTTCGTTTCGTTGATCATGTACCAACCGGCCCAAATCAGCACCTTAGTCCTTGTATTTTCCCTTCCTCCATGGAGATTGCAAGCTGCTGTTCACCTGTTCGCGGTGAACCGGTTCACTTAAGTGAACCGCTTTGGTCATCTGTGCTCGGAACAGCCAGATGGCCACATTGCACGCACGCTAAAGATCGCAGCGCCTCAAGAAGCTCGATCCTGTATGCCCTGGCCTCATTTTTTGAAGCTCGTTCCGGGCATTCCCCTGTTTTCATTAGTTTCCTAATATTCTATGTTTGTTTTAAACACTCAACTGAAACTATTCAAAGTCCCCCAAAAAGTCGCTAAGACTCCAAAGTGATAGAATTGTCGCTAGCACGACTGAAAAGGCGCTAAATTTAGCGACTTTCTCGCTAAGTTAACACCACTGCGCCGGAGTGCTTGGGCAGCGATGGCGATAGCGGTGGCACCGGTGGTAGGGCAGAGCCAACGTTTCTAGAACCTGTTCAGTTGCCAAACTCTCCGCCTCCGCCATACTCTGAAAGCGGCGCATAATCGACTTCCGGTCCAGGTGGCGCTACTGCAGCAACAGGCTCTATGTAGCAGACGACGAAGCGCGAATGAACGTCGCGCATGCATCTACTCTCAGCGCAAATATTGAATTGCTTGAAAACGCAAGGACGAGAACGACTAGTTTTTCTCTTTAGGTAATCGTGAAGGTTAATACATTAGCAAGAATGTTTGAAAGCGCGTTAGATGGTGTTCTATGCTGAGCGAACTATAGCGGCACCCAGTGCTCGGCGGACGCTGCGGTTCTTATAAGTTCAGCGCGACAAGCATTAGTGTTGCTCATTGTCTAAGTCCACTTTTCAATGACAAAGACAGCAGCTTTAACGACAATTTTTTCCGCTGACGGGGAATACTCTAAAGGTTCTGGTAGGCGCTGTGAAAATACGTAACGACCGAATTTCGTCGGAGCCGCGCGTGTTGTGCAGTGGGTGCTGCTCACATCCTTCGCATTACCCATTACACTTTGTGTTACGTGCCCAAGAAACGCCAAGAAGACTAGGAAACATCGCTTAACATTGTCATGCAGATCGACTATGCGGCACAGTGCATTCGCAGAAATCAACCCTCGCAATCGCATGACTAAGTTATGCATGTGTCACGACACACTTCGATAGCGATCAAGCCCAGTCGGGACCGGGTTTTTTCACTGGCTCATCTGCGCACGTTGGGTAAAGGAACTAATTGAGCTCGGGAGGTTCAGCTTCGAACAAAGTATGCAGCTTATACTCTGGGTTAATACTTCACAGCAGCTCGTGGTCTAGTGGCTATGGTGCTCGACTGCAGACCCGCGAGTCGCGGGATTGAATCCTGGCCGCGGTGGTCGCATTTTCGATGGAGCCGAAATTGCTTGAGGCCCGTGTGCTTAGATATAGGTGCACTTAATGAACCCCAGGTGGTCAAATTTCCGGAGCCCTCCACTACGGCGTCTCTCATAATCATATCATGGGTTTGGGACGTTAAACATCAGAAATTATTATTCACAGGAGCGGCTTCCTCCTTCATATAGTTGCGCCCCTGCGCCTACTCTTTCGCAGCCTGGGCACACATTCAATGCGTCAACACGCGCGAGCAGTTCTGTCAGGTGTGAAAGCGTGGTGAAAGTGTAAGATTTAAATGTCTTTGCAACACGCCCATGCGCACCCAACACTCACTCGCATATCAACCTTCAGCGACGATGACGCATTTTTCAATGACTGTTGTGCGCTCTTTAGCCTTTATTGCTGAAACGGCCAAAAAACTACCGTTTCAGATTTGACAATGCTGCGCCAACTCGCAGATGGCAAACGACCACTTTCAATATCACTCAAACTGAGCGCACCACTTACCGAAGTGAAGTCTGAGTTAACCGCACATTTTTCAGGCTCGCAGGGTGACTTAACACGCTTCAAACATTTTACTTCAGCCGTTTTCCCTCGATCTGGAATCTTTTTTCTTTTTTTGGCGGCTTCGAAAGATACGATGGCAGAGAAAAACTTTAGGCACACTTCCCCCTCCACAGGACCTCATTACGGCGAGCGATTTCGACTTTTTTTTCCCGTCGACAACGTGGCTGTACGTTTCCAAGATGTCCTCGGCTTGAAAAAGCACATCACAAACTCGCGGTTTGTCCGACAGCCTTTTGTCAAGACGGAGAATAGTGCGATCGCACGCTGCGCAGAGAGCCGGATCACGTCCAGAAGTGTCCCAGGGAATTGTTAATCCTGTAGCCGCTTGTGCATCAAGGCACACAACAAGTCGGCATTGCAGACGAACAAACATCCACGCTACATAGAACACAACAGCACGCAAATTCTCTTCAGTCTGTGTACTACAACACGCCAACACAGCGCAACCGCAGCCAAACACACACACGAACCGGCGCACGTTGCTGGACTGGCTGAAGCCTGTTGCGACAGCAGCGCCACTTCCAGCCACCGCTTGCGGCGGCGCCGCGCAACACCACCGAGTTTTCAAACTGAACAGGTTCTATAAACGTTGGGCAGAGCAGCGGCGGTGGCGCGGCGGTCGCCAGCACCTGCGCGGCCGTGAAGTTGGCTTTCCCTCAAAAGGATGCTTTTTGCGCACGTGAGCGAGCTTGGCGAATGGGGGCGCGAGCGGCGAGTTCTATCAGAGGCGCAACTCTGCTACCTATGGCGGCGAACTCTCTGGCGCCGCCTGGCGGGAAGAGCTCAGTGAATACCTCCTATATGGTGGCTAGAGGGGGGGTAGTGTGACGGGCGCTGTATTCTCGCCGTGGGAGAGGGGCGCGCGGAACTCAGTGAAAATTCCGGCCGCCGCAAGGGGCGCTGGTGTAGTAATAGGTGCTCGCCACTCTCGCCACGCATGCTTGGGCTCGTTCGCTCTCTCTGTGCTGTGCCGTTGCCTCGTTCGGATGCTTCGCCTTCGCCGTCGTTGTTTGTTTGGCCACGCGTATGCACTTCTGGACAAAATCTTTAAACAAAGAGAGGAGTATCCAGAGGGAGCGCCAGAAACACTTGAAGTTGAGGAGGTGCAAGTAATTTGACTTCTTAAGGTAACACAGAAGAGTGTGATCTAGTGATGCAAAACTATCGGAAAATTGATTATCGATAACATTGATAGTTTCTTTTGAACTATCGATAGTACTACTATCGATACTATTATCGATAGTGCAATCGATATAGTACTGTCAGTAGCAGTAATGTCGGTAGTATTACTACCGACATTACTATCAATAGTATCAATAGTGCTTTGAATATATCTGCTGTTGGCGGCGGGGGCGAAATTTTTGGCGATATAAGTATTCCAGCAGTGAAAATGCGGCAATATGTCCATCAATAAATTAATATTCAAAAGTTAGCACTTGCACCTTACAATTAACAAACCTATTTTTTGATATTATGACTTCAAAATTGCAAAATGCGATACAAATTTGAAACCGCACAGTACCGTCCATTGTAACTGTCTCGTTTCCTGTACACCTGAATAATTCAACTTAATTCTCATGTGTCAGCCAAAAATCATGGTGAAGGAACGCAAGCATGTCAACATTCGTTCCCTTCAGCCTCCTCCTGCTCCACACACTCGGAAAATCAAGTTCATGCTGCAATAGCTCGCGCGGTTGATTTTATACTGACGGTCGTAGTATAAAACTGTCGATAACGCTATGGATAGTTTCCGTTAGCATCGATAGTTCGATAGGACAGAACTATCGATAGTATCGATAGTTCTGCATCACTAGTGTGATCACAAACTTGTGACACAAGAATGTGATTACAAATGTGTCGTAAATAAACACGTTTTACCATTTCTCTTGCGTGTATTTATTATGCATCTAAAGCCGTAAGTTAACAGAAATGATTTGTCCTAGCGTAGATAGAACGATCGCTAAAATAGGAAAAATGTGTTCAACGCATCATAGAGCCTCCAGCTGCAGCATACCGATCACTTCTCGAAGTTTCTCAAAGAAAGGGACACAGAAAATGCAAATGCTTTGAACATTTTACGCTGAAGGGAACCCCTTACAAGCACGGGAAAATAAAGAACGGGGGGGGGGGGGGGGGGCAGATAGAGAGAGAGAAAAAAAAGCAGAGAACTGCAGCCAATATACTCGCTATGAACGATTGTAAATCGTTGATTTCACCAAGAGAGAAAACACTATAAAGTCAGTTTAGCTATGCATGTGAGCAAGTGGTTTAGGTTCAGCTGAAGCAGACTAAACAGTAAAAGCAGCGCAAAAAGAACGCAACGCGATAATAGGGAGTTTTCGAATAGCGTACGCTAGGTTAGCGGGCGTAGCGTTAGCGTAAGGGCGCCATATGAGTTTTTGAATAGCGTTTGACCCCCCACAAATACTGACGCCGCAAAGGGGCCTTGCGGGCCGCACGCTAATTCGGATTTACTGCGGGCGGACCGCAAACTCTAACGGCGGTTGGCGTTATGACGCATGTGCAGTGGCAGCGACCCCACCGGATAGCGTACGCAAAGCTTTGCGTACGCTATTCGAAAATTCCCTAATAACGACACAGGACACGCCAGTGTCGTCTGAATTAAAAGCATTTTGCGTTTTTTTTTTTTTTTCCATTGCTGAACACCACCCAGAACTTACAAGACATTCTTCTTTGAGAAATAAACACGTTGCGCCTTAAAAAGCCCGGGCGCGGTGTGTAAGCGATTGTTTGAAACAAGTGAAACTAATGTCTAGCGGCCGTATGCAAAGCAGGCAAAGGCCGCCGCAAGCACCTATTGCGCAGGTAGCGCCATCTGGTGGGACCGCCATCTTTCATTGTGAATTCGTGCAGCCCTCCGCTCTCGCCCGTCACACTTCCCCCTCTAGCCACCATGCGGACTTTGCGCCCCCCCCCCCCCCTAGGTAACTCTGGCCGCCTCGTGTGCATG
>JALIZH010015382.1:0-11400 GCA_030522465.1 Rhipicephalus appendiculatus | reverse complement strand
GATGGTTGTGGTGTTTCTGTGCACCTGCTGCTTTATTTTTTGAAACAGCTGAAGTGCGTGTGAGGGACGAGAATTGTGAACAGGTTTTGCGTGCCTCTGGACCGTTTCGCTTTTAGTAGGCTTCCAAAGCTACGTCGAGTGAAGCCACCGCTCCTATCGTTGCTGGGAATATCCACGGCCCTCCTTTCGCTACAACACTGCCGGAACCGCTTCCGCTCACGCGCAGAGCTCTCGGATAGCATCTGTAGTGCGTCACAATGTAACTATTGCTGACTAGCAGAGCTCCGGGTTCTATGAGGAGCCCATACGCGCACATGGCCTTGCCGCCACCGCCTCATAATCCGGCGACAAACCGCCTTCGCGGCAGCTTCTATCCCCATGCAGTACCGCATATCTAGCGGCACGAGCATAGCGCCTGAACTTGACCTTAGAATCTCTATAGAGCAACGAAAAGGCGTTGTTTGGTTTACCGACTAACAAAAAGCAGCGCGAGTCATGAGATTGGGCCGTACCACTGCTAGACAGTGGTTATTTCAATTTTTAATCGAACTGCAAATGTGTGTATGTACACGAAACACATTGATGCATCGGACATCGTCATGGCTTCCGATTCCAATTTCAATGACCTAATCTTGCTCAGAAGTGGCCTCGCGTCGACGACAAATTTATAGCTGGCGGAGCACATTAGTTTCATTTTCTTGGTCATAAGACGAAATCTTTCTGCGGAAGCAGCCCTTGAGTTATTGATTGATTGATCGCCTGTTAAAATACTTCTCACAGTACAACAGAAAATCGAATAGCCGTGCTGAGTGCACAATCGGATCTCCGTGCAATCAATAAACCGCGACTTCATACGGGTGAATGCGGATGCAGCAGCCCAGATATTTGTCTCTTCTTACAATTAGGGCATTGCACCACTGGGGGCATTGTTGCGAGTGCGCTGCATTTAATTTGAGGCAAACAATTAATTAAAGCGTCGAAACTAACTAACGGCTCTTATCAAACCATGGCGGCCGCATTTCGCCCGAGGTGAAACAAATAACAAAAATGATTTTGTTAAGGCCCATAGATGCTCAAAAATGTATCTGGAGCCTTCCAGTCCGCCGCGCCTTATAATATGATGATTATGGAGCTTGAACTTTTATGTCTTTTAGGCTGAAACCGCCGCATGCTACAAGTTTTTGAGCGCTTACTGTTTTCGCCAAGGTGCTCATATTAAGACTTACGACGCACTCAGGCACTCATTTACGCATGTTGTGTGTTCAAAGTAGCTACGTGAAGGCAAAGCATCTGCCGCGCAAATTTAGAAAGCTGGAACACCAAGGCTGTCCCACACACAACCACAGCGACAGAAGTATTCACACGTCCTCTCTGGCACAGCTGCCCTTCTGGTGGCGCCCGCTAGCTCAATATGCAACTAAGGCGAGAGTTTCGTCACCAGAAGCAGTAAAAACTTGCAGAGTCCCTTGTGCATTCACCTAAGACGACTTGAAGGCGAAAGCCATCTTCTTTTTCTTTTCTGTCAATGCATAAAATAGCACAGGCCCGTAACCAGGGTGTGGGAGGGGGGGGATCCTAGGGGTCCCCCCCCCCCCTGAAATTCTGATGGAAGGTTTTTTTTTTACCGGAAATAAATAAAATAAATAATAAAAATGGATGTTTTCTGCAAGTGGGCCAGCCCCCCCAAAAAACGCCCCCACCTCCCCGAAGGGAATCGTGAGGAAATGCGAATGCATTTCGCGCGCGCTTCACTCCATTTATATATGGTGGTTGTGGTTCGAAGAAGGAAAAAGGCGCCTAATTTCTGCAGCCCGGTCGGGAGCACGGCGAAGCGCCTGTTTTTTTTTTTTTGCTTTTGTTCAGTTTTTTTTCTTCTTTTTTTATTTCTTTTTTTTTTGTTCTTTTTTCCCTTTTTTCTTTTTTTTATTTTTTTTTCCATATATAGCTCCGCCGAGCTCCCGCGATGCGAGCGCCCTCACGCACTTGAAATGCATTCGCATTTAAAACTGGGGATGCGTAAAGCACGCAACGATGGAGCGGTGTTTCCTACTGGAACATGCCAATCGCTGCTAATGTGCTATGAGAGACAGAAGACTCCGACTGGACACAGAGACTCGCAGTCAACTTTTCGTTAACGCGCACGCTGCGCATTTTTATTGTTCAACAACGCACAGGAGAAATCTCCCACCGGCACCACCTTGGAGGTCAAGATCCATTGCCATATATACGGGGTGGCCAGTGAACGGTTGTGCAGCGCGAGCAGTCGGTTTTTTCAACCAAGAAACTCGCTAGCAGAAACTCTGTCGGCGTCGCGAGGCGAGAGAGGGGGGGGCGTAGGAGAGGAAAGAGAGGGGGGGCGCGCATGCGCAGTGGGAGTGTGGACGCTGCGGGCAGAGATGCCTAGAGAAGAGAGGGCGAGCGTAGGAGAGGAGAGAGAAGAGAGGTAGGACGCGCATGCGCAATGGGAGTGTGGACGCCGCGGGCAGTGATGCCTAGAGGAGAGAGGGGGGGAGCGTAGCAGGGGAGAGAGGAGGGGAGGCGCATGCGCAGTGAGGGTGTGGTTGCCGCGGGGAGGGATGCCTAGAGGAAGAGAGGGGGGTTTTTATTTTTATTTTTTAAAGGGTTTGCGCATGCGCAGTAAGGGTGGTCACGCCGCCCACCACCACCACCGGATTAAGCTTCACCATAAGATGCTTCACATCTAACACCGGCCGGCGCTTACCTCCTCAACCTATCCTCCTCCTCCTCCTCCGCGGACAACGCTGGACAACGCGGGACAACGCCGGATGCCTGACATAGCCCGACTATGAAATGCATTCGCATTTAAAACATTCCTGGCTACGAGCCTGAGATGGCAGGGAACACGAGCCACGGCTCCACGTGCCACTGCCATGTGCCATCTTCATTTTCCTCTCTTTAGGTCGCGCGTCCTACAGTTTCATTCGCCGCCCAAAGAAGGGCACTACAACAGCATCATGTGGCGTTACGTTCGATGACGTCACGCCTGAATTTGTGAGCATGATACTGCCTGGAGCGCAGGCTAAAGACAAGGACAAAGGAGAGACACATTCGACAAGCACACAGCGCTACCTTCAACAACTGTTTTATTTTCGCTGATCCTGCTGGTATATATACTCCCACGACGTCATACGTCACGTGTGAAACACTCTCACAACCATAAAATAAACACTCACAACCACAAAAATATTTTATTTAGCCTGCGCTCCAGCCATTATCATGCAACAATACCAGCAAGCCCAAATTGCCACCCTCATTGAATTTGTGAGGTCATGATGATGTCACAAAATATTGCAATCTGTGACGTCATTATGACGTCATATGGTGACGTCATCCCGTGATGTTGACTTCTTGCATCCTTTGTCCGCGACGCCGCCGGTCGGTCGCCGCCGACGGTCAAATTTCTCGTTTGATCAGCTATCTAAGGCTTTCGTCTTAATAAAGTACTGTGCCCGTAGGCAAGTAGCAAGTTGTTGCGAAACTTGGCATCCTCACTTTTATATTAATTTACGTTTGTATTATTTCATCAACAAACGTGTTATATATGACCGCGGGTTCATACCTTAAGCTGCAACTTATACAGCCCCGCGCACAATATTGTGCGCAACATATCTGCACGGGCATGTTAAGGCCTTTATAATAAACCACACTGTTTTAGCCATTCGCCCATTACAACGCCCATCAACAGCGCAGTGATCGTAAGATGGAGTTAGCTAAGTGCTTGCAGATGGCACGCTATGGGGGCCTACACAGGTAAGTTTAACGACCTTGCTTGGCTATGACATAAAGTGAGATATCAGAAAGAAAGGACACGTCAGTTTTACTTGTTCCACCTTTTCAGTTAGTTATCGCGCATGCAGCGTTATCAGCCCGATTTCACTATATATGTAGGAGGAAGTGTAGATTTAAGGGTTCGTTTTCTTTGTTAGACACAATATGAACGAGAACTAACAGAAAATGATGCCAAGGAAAGTATGGGGGGACGTTATTGGCTGTAATTGTAATGCGTATTTAGTCGGGCAACAGTTGACAGCCAAGGTCTTCGAGCTTGGCAGGACCTGTTCAGTAGAGACAATACCACTGCGTTATGACAGATAATGACTTTTTGCGCTAGAGTAATATGTCCTTGCAGTACATTCAGTATGAATATTATTATGTGGTTCATGTCATGTGTTTTTCTTGTTCCCTTTTATTCAGAAACGTTGAGTTTCACAACGAAGCGAGTTATATTTCCTGATTTCGTCATTGAACAAACGACTCAACTTCAGGTGGGGTGTTCCACCAGCAAATCAATCTTGCACGGTGGCATCCGGTATGAGAAATGTACTGCTGAGTATTTTGCGTATGCTACCAACGTCGTGCGTACACCACCTACGCCGTGAAATGTCGTAATGGTGACGAGGCATCAATTAATTTCTCGGAATACTCTGTAATGCGATAATCGCACAGGAACTGAGCTCCGAAGGGCATTAGGTATTAATGACGAAGCCGTTTCCTGCGGAACTTATTCGGACCTCTATTCCTGCCGTTTGTATTTGATTAGTATTGCGGGTTCAAGCCTGCTGATTGGCAACATTAGATATTTGTTCCATTTGGCGGATGTACATTTTTTATGGAATATCACAGCGAACAGTTGGTGGTAGCGTGAGCACGTAACGCTCCTAATAATAGCTGCGCTGAACATGTTTGTTTAAACAAACCCGCACGTTCTGGTTTAATCAGCATGCAGCTTTTACCTAAAGCGAAGTTTTCTCAATAAATCATGCTGCTGAGAACCGGAGTTCACATATAAAAACGTACGTGCGCGAAGACAGCACTGAGAAATAGGACAAAATATCTTCCCCGGGCTCCCTTTCCAAATATCCAAATATGTGCGGCCATAAAAGTGGGCTGCTCAGTATCCATATGTTGGTTGAAGTAAAACAGAAGAATCGGATGAATACATTGCCAAGTAAATACGTGTAATCAGCCTTAAATAACAGCAGTTTAACCTGCTACTGGGCTCATAAGTGAGAGGATAAGAACAAAAAGACATTCCAAATATAACTTTTTAGAAACACAGTCACCGACCTAAATCGTCCTCCTTCAGATTGCACAGCACGAATCTTAAATAGCTCTTGCACACACTGGCGGCAAGACCACACAGTATTGAGGCGAAAGCCTCAGGTGCCTCATGAAACTGGAGATTTGAACGTCGGCGGCGTCCGTTGCGCGGCGTCGGGTATGAGTGATGCAAGAAATCATCATCACGCGATGCAGTCACCTGATGACGTCATCATAACGTCACAGACCTCAATATATTATGACGTCACCATGACGTTAGAAATTCTTGCGTGACGCCATGTGGCGTAACCCCACATGATGCTGTTGTAGCGAATCCTTTAGGTGGGAAAGAAAACTGGAGAGCGTAAAAGGATAAAATAAAGACTGCGCTCCGCAGTACCCCGTATTCGCTCTTCCCTTATACATTGACTGAGAAGAAAAGGACGACGGCTTTCGCCCTCGAGTTGTTTTAGGTGAATGCAAAAAGGGACCCTGTGATTTTGGCTCTTTCCTAGTATTACAATTGATGCCTACGAAGAACTGCAGAGGCAGCATTAGCAGCATTAGCTTAGCAGCACTAGCTTTGTGTGTGTAACATAGGCGTCTACCCGGGCATCTGAATGAAACGACAAATCGGGTGATTAGGCAATGAACAACGCTGATCGCTTTGACTCTGTTATGTAGCTTCGGGCGAGAGGGTGCCACGTGCGTAGACGCGTTGAGGGGAACGTACAACTCTGCTTGCGGTCAGTGCGTTGGCTGTCAAAAGCAGCCACGTACGTTACAGCGTGATTGGAAGAAATACTGCGATAAATGATTTTAGGGAACAGATAACTTAAAGCAAAACATTGGAGTTTTGATCTCTATAAGGTCATATCTGCAGGGAAATACAGGCTTTGGCGAAATGTGGTAGTTATTAGATGCGAAGTATCTTATGCTTGGGGCTGTGTCCGTCCCACCTCCCGTGTCCAGCGTCCGGCATCCCGTGTCCGGCGTCCCACGTCCGGTCACTTTCATGAAGTAGGGAAGCACCCAGTATGCGAACCAGAACACTAGTACAATAAGGCCGTCAACCACTACGACAGTTACCAGAGTCATAGCCGATAGCGCAGAGTCGCCGCTTAGCAATGGCTAGGCATGTGGTGGGTGCAAGCAAAGAATAACACGTACTACCGGTGGTGTCTGTCGCCCACGTTGACTCCATTCCTTGATCTTGCTTGCATGTGCTTGCGGAGGCTTTGTCCGTCCCTCCTTCCCACGTCCCACACCCCCTGTCTCCTACGCTCCCCCCCTGTATCTCCTCCAGGAATCCTCTACTCTACGGAGCGGCGCCCGCGTCCCGCGCACTCCATTCCTTGATCGTGCTTGCATGTGCTTGAGGGGGCTTTGTGCGTCCCTCCTTCCCGCGTCCCACACCGCCAGAGCGCACGCGCATCCCCTTCTCTCTCTCTCCTCTCCTCTAGAAATCCTCTACTGTACGATGCAGCGCCCGCGTCCCACACCCCCCCCCCAGCGCCTGCGCGTCCCCTCCCCCCCTCTCTCTCCTATTCTACAGTCGCCCCCCGTTCTCTCCTCTAGGAATCCTCTACTCTATGGAGCGGCGCGCACGATAGGTGCTCTCTCCTTTCCTACGCTCCCCCCTTTCTCTCCTCTAGAAATCATCGGCTCTACGGAGCGGAGCCCGCATCCCACACAACCACAGCGCATGCGCGTCCCCTCCCCCCTCTCTCTCCTCTCCTACGGTCCCCCCCCGTTCTCTCCTTTAGGAATCCTCTACTCTACGGAGCGGCGCGCACGACAGGTGGCGAGACAGATGCATACTCCGCTGTGGGCGTCACGGTAGGTCCGCGGTATGAAAATGACGGAGCGCGCACGCCTCATTCTCTCTCCTGTGTGGTGGTGGTGAAAACTTTATTTGCTAGACATTTTCTGTGGAGAATCTCCGGGTAGTGGGAGATTCTTGGCTTGCGGTGGGGTGCTCTCAGTCCAGGGCTCCGATTGCAGCAGCCGCGCTGCGGGCCCGGTCGATCAGACTCAGCTGATCTTCCAGGTTGTCGCTTGCCAGCAGCTCTTCCCATCGCTCCGCTGTGGGATTTTGTATTGGTGCTAAGGCTGTAATGGCCTGACATTCCCACATGACGTGGTACAGGGTAGCTTTAGCTGTGAGCGCCCGGGCCGCTGCCGCGAAACAAGAGCGGCGACGTTTCTTCCGCTCAAGCCAGCCATCTCTCCGCTGCTTCGCATCCACACATGATTCCCTTTAGCGGGAGATGGGGATATTTTTTTATGACATTTTGTTACGGAACATGTATCCGTCGGTATGTATGTCATTGCCTTCCAAACAAATTTTCAGTTGGTGGTATGTGCTTGCCCATGTCTTCTTAAGTCATTTGGTAGTTACGCGTTCCTATTTCAAGTTTATTTACTGCTTCTTGGCCTTTCTTGAATGCAACATAGGCGTTCGTGGTGGCGCATTCAATCCGAGCAGCGTTGCAGTAACGAGAAAGCAGCGACCTAAACTTGTATGGCCGTAATGACTCGAGGCCGACTTCTACCGTTCCGTTCGATGCAGTGCATAGCTGTTCTAATTGTGAATGCTCCTATGGACGCTGCACTGTCGCCACTAGGTGCACTGCACCACATAACGTGGGTTCTAACCATAGCAGCGTACAAATTCAAAATCATATTCCAGTGGGCCGCGGGCATAAATCACAACGTATGAAATAAGTTCGAATAACTCGATCAGCCTAGGGCATATGAGCTCTCTATTGAAAGCGGTAAACTTTTTCGTACAATTACAGTAGTGTCAAGGGAAGTTCAACACAGTGACAATAGATGCGTTTGCTCTATAGCACTGAATTTTTCGCACGTTTAGCACCGCACAAATGCCGTGAGCAAGCAAGAATTCATATTCATTTGTTTTGAAAAAATGGTGCTGCAACGCACTTGTGCTGAAAAAAACTAAGGACACAGCGCAGCTGGTGGCACTCCCTTACCCTCCCTCTTTTTTTTCTGACCAATATATACAAGAATGTCTGATGCCTTACCGTATGTCCTTCTCCTTTCCCTCCTCCACACCCTTGCTATACTATAGTATATAAGGTTGAGCTACGCTTTAATCTCTCTCGTCCTCGTTTCCTTCCTCGTCACCATCATTTCCTTTCGCATCCCTCGGCTATACTATACAAGACCATGTTTCACCTTTTCCCTTCTTTCTTCCCCTCCTTCCAACCCTCAAATCACTCCTCGTCACCTTCACTAACCTTTCTGACGTCTCCCCCTCTGTTGCTATAATACTATACAATGTTATTGCTATGCTTCCTTTCTTTCTTGTTGTTTCTTTCTATCTCTTTATCTATCTCACTATCTTTTAGACCACAGCTCTTAGCCTCCCGTTTCTGCGTTGAGCGGCATCGCCGTTGCCGTTGCCGTTGCCGTCGCCGTCGGTAGCGTAATCGATAGACATGCAAACGTAACCGACATAAATGAAAAAGAAAAAGCCGGCAGATCCCACGCACTGTGGGAATCGATGTAATGCGAAGCAGCCAGGAAGGAGCAAATCATGCTTTACATAATTTGCATGCCATGTTTTACATGTTACGACCTTTCATTTGTGTTCGTCATACAGTCGCGTCGCGATATACCAATTTTGGTGTATGTCAAGCTAGCGAACTGGACGCAAGCGCACCATGATCGTGGCATGTAAATGGCATTGTAGATGACATGCATGCCAAGATTTTCATGTTACCACCTGCCACTTATGTTCGTTATACAGTCATGTCACTCAATACCAAAGTTGCTGTATATCAAGCTAACGAAACGGCCGCGAGCACGCCATGAGCGTGGCATGCAAGTCATGTCGCACATGACAAGTCATGATTTCCATATTACCACTTGTCATTTATGTTCGTCATACAGTAACGTCACGCAATACCAAATTTGGTGTATATCAAGCTAACGAAACGGCCGCGAGCGCGCTATGAGCGTGGAATGCAAGTCATGTCGCTCATGAAGTCATGATTTACATATTACCACTTGTCATTTATGTTCGCCATACAGTCATGTCACTCAATACCAAATTTGGTGTATCTCAAGCTAACGAAACGGTCGCGAGCGCGCCATGAGCGTGGCATGCAAGTCATGTCGCACATGACAAGTGATGATTTCCATATTACCACTTGTCATTTATGTTCGTCATACAGTCATGTCACTCAATACCAAATTTAGTGTATATCAAGCTAACGAAACGGCCGCGAGCACGCCATGAGCGTGGCATGCAAGTCATGTCGCACATGACAAGTCATGATTTCCATATTACTACTTGTCAATTATGTTCGTCATACAGTAACGTCACGCAATACCAAATTTGGTGTATATCAAGCTAACGAAACGGCCGCGAGCGTGCCATGAGCGTGGAATGCAAGTCATGTCGCTCATGAAGTCATGATTTCCATATTACGGCTTGTCATTTATCTTCTTCATACAGTCACGTCGCGATATACCAAATTTGGTGTATATCAAGCTAACGAAACGGCCGCGAGCACGCCATGAGCGTGGCCTGCAAATCATGTCGCACATGACAAGTCATGATTTCCATATTACCACTTGTCATTTATGTTCGTCATAGAGTCATGTCACTCAATACCAAATTTGGTGTATATCAAGCTAACGAAACGGCCGCGAGCGCGCTATGAGCGTGGAATGCAAGTCATGTCGCTCATGAAGTCATGATTTACATATTACCACTTGTCATTTATGTTCGCCATACAGTCATGTCACTCAATACCAAATTTGGTGTATCTCAAGCTAACGAAACGGTCGCGAGCGCGCCATGAGCGTGGCATGCAAGTCATGTCGCACATGACAAGTCATGATTTCCATATTACCACTTGTCATTTATGTTCGTCATACAGTCATGTCACTCAATACCAAATTTAGTGTATATCAAGCTAACGAAACGGCCGCGAGCACGCCATGAGCGTGGCATGCAAGTCATGTCGCACATGACAAGTCATGATTTCCCTATTACCACTTGTCATTTATGTTCGTCATACAGTAACGTCACGCAATACCAAATTTGGTGTATATCAAGCTAACGAAACGGCCGCGAGCGTGCCATGAGCGTGGAATGCAAGTCATGTCGCTCATGAAGTCATGATTTCCATATTACGGCTTGTCATTTATGTTCTTCATACAGTCACGTCGCGATATACCAAATTTGGTGTATATCAAGCTAACGAAACGGCCGCGAGCACGCCATGAGCGTGGCCTGCAAATCATGTCGCACATGACAAGTCATGATTTCCATATTACCACTTGTCATTTATGTTCGTCATAGAGTCATGTCACTCAATACCAAATTTGGTGTATATCAAGCTAACGAAACGGCCGCGAGCGCGCCATGAGCGTGGAATGCAAGTCACGTCTCTCATGAGATATCATGATTTCCATATTACGGCTTGTCATTTATGTTCTTCATACAGTCACGTCGCGATATACCAAATTTGGTGTATATCAAGCTAACGAAACGGCAGCGAGCACGCCATGAGCGTGGCCTGCAAATCATGTCGCACATGACAAGTCATGATTTCCATATTACCACTTGTCATTTATGTTCGTCATAGAGTCATGTCACTCAATACCAAATTTGGTGTATATCAAGCTAACGAAACGGCCGCGAGCGCGCCATGAGCGTGGAATGCAAGTCACGTCTCTCATGACATATCATGATTTCCACATTACCACTTGTCATTTATGTTCGTCATAGAGTCATGCCACTCAATACCAAATTTGGTGTATCTCAAGCTAACGAATCGGCCGCGAGCGCGCTATGAGCGTGGAATGCAAGTCATGTCGCTCATGAAGTCATAATTTTCATATTACCACTTGTCATTTATGTTCGCCATACAGTCATGTCACTCAATCCCAAATTTGGTGTATGTCAAGCTAACGAAACGGCCGCGAGCGCGCCATGAGCGTGGCATGTAAATCATACTTTTCATGACAAGCTAGTCATGATTTTCATGATATGACCAGCCATTTATGTTATTCATACAGTCATGTTATGCCATACCAAATTTGGTATAAATCCCATTAACCCAGGAGAGCACAAAGGCCTGGAGAGCACAAAGTCGTAGGCGGCTAGATAGATAGATAGATAGATAGATAGATAGATAGATAGATAGATAGATAGATAGATAGATAGATAGATAGATAGATAGATAGATAGATAGATAGATAGATACGCTCAAAGTCGCCGAAGTTCGCTAAGAAATGCTTCGCATTTAATAAAATGAGAAAGATACCCTGGAACAAATGGCATTTGAACCCGGACCCTCT
>JALIZH010015381.1:0-48329 GCA_030522465.1 Rhipicephalus appendiculatus | reverse complement strand
CTCTTTAACGCTCCTACAGATCACAATGACGATGAAGTGTGGCTGGGACTTTTGTAATGAGCGTGCAGCTGCAACAATGTACCCTAGCCCTAACTTAACCTAGAGTTTGACAAATTGGGCGACATGGGACTAATGTAGAAGTTTCGAAAGCTCTGCCGTGACTTAAGCTTTCTCACAACTTTATTAGAGCGCTCCGGCAACCTATTTTTGTGCATTCTTTGGTGGGTGTGTTTGAAAGAGGAGAGACTGGCCTAGTTTTCACTCTAATTAACTATATGCTGTCATTTCTGAAGAGGTTTCTTCACGCGTGTTTTTTCCGTTTTAATAAACAGAAAAGAAATTACGGAATTTTTCATACTTATTTTCCTCTTTCTAAATGCGTTCCAACACTGACTGATCTTGCAACAAGATTGCAGTGAGGTGATATAATTAAAGATAAGTGACCAGTCGTGGTGCCAGTGCGACTGAGCAAGTGGACGTTTGCGACCAGCTTATAAACAATGGCCTGATTTCAATGAGGTTGTGGGACATTCCCAACAATCTAATGCCGTTTTTCTCACAACTAATCTCAGGTAATGACATACCCGGTTGGAGTGGCTGACATAGTGCATGCCGTCCTAATTAAAAAGATAGAAACTCGGAGCACTTTCTTCCTTCACGCTTTTTCGTCCAGTATCCATTTTATTTTATTTTATTTTTATCTTGAAAACTGTCGGAACTGCAACCGGGAACTAGCACCAGGCTCGAGCAATTTAAGGCCTCCTTCATTACGGACTAAAAATATCTTTCGCACAACCCTCGAGAGTTTTCCGGCAGGGGATTACGGAGTTTCCAATCTCGTTTCCTCGTATTCAGGCCTCTTAATGATCTGCCCCGACCTATTGAGGAAGCACTCCTTTGATTTCGGTAACTTCCTTTCTTTTTGCACTTACATGAGAACTCCAACCTTTTCCGCGACAGTTGTAGATATTGCAGCGAAACTGCAATACGACCGCAATAGAGAGATGCCTTACTTCTGGATAAACCACAGCGCCTGTTACTTGAACGATCCCCGGAAAAGTGTAGGATGTAACTTTTAAAAGAATTACAACCACGCTGGTGTCTAGGCCGTACGCAACTTCGTGTTTAATCGTATGTTACGACGCCTAGCCTATACGTAAATGAGCTAAAGTGTATTCTGCAACTTTCAGCTGACGGACACAAAGCAGGGAAAAATGGAGTTACAGAAAAAAAACAGAGGATTGATGTTTTCTGTCAATGCGTTGCATCATTTACAGCGTCCAATTTTAATATCAATTCAGTTTAGTACAGCCGGCAGGGGTTGCTTTATTGCCCGTGAGTTCGCATCAGCCCCCAGTTTAATTGTTTACTTAAGGAAGGCCTGTATTGCAAACAACATGTCTTGAGCTCAAATTTTTCCTGGGAGAAAACTTCATACGATCCTTACGATAGACTGAATGCAAGAATAGGCGTGTGAATTTCGCCACAGGAACACGTTATGGTGGCAACTGGCAACTGGCAACACACACACACACACACACACACACACACACACACACACACACACACACACACAAAGAGAGTAACAACCAAGGAGACGTCATGCCTCGCGCAGCGAAACGAGATAGACGTCAGAAGAAAACGCGAAACGTGTACTAGAAAGCCTGTTTATAATACTGCGGTAGCTGAGCTATATATATATATATATATATATATATATATATATATATATATATATATATATATATATATATATATATATATATATATATATATATATATATATCCTTGTTTGTAAGAGCGCCCGTTCTTGCCACTTTTTTTCCTTGCACGACTGTCAATGCCAGCTTGCGCTACGGATGTTTCCCTATAGGCTCGCAAACATTTCTTTCACCAGGTTGTCGCAAATGCTGAGCATGCAATACCTAGCTATATAAAGCACCCCGCAGACTAAAACATCGTCCCTTCTATAAAGTCACCATACGCTGACGTCGAGTGCACGCTTTTCAGCTCTCTCTGCGGTTACTTGTTCTAGTTGTCATTTGCTGCGAATATGCGCATACTATTTTTTTCTTCAGATACGAAGATCCGCAGCAGCATGTGATGACCTCTTGACGGCTGGGTCGGTGTCGAAAGTGGTGGTAAAGGTTAGAACACGAGCTTCCTATGTTGCAATACGACCACTTGTATCTTCACCACGCCGCAAAAAAAAAAACAGTGCTTGCGACGAAACTGGTTATTCTAGGACGCTTCGCCGAGGAGTCAAGCTTCCCGCTGACGCAAGCAGGCTATTTTCGCTTTAGCTGACCTTTCTGTTCTATTGCATATGCTCTTGTGGGTCATCCACTCTCACTTCATAAATGTGTAAGAATTCTCGCTGGAAGACATTGGCCCTGCGTTGCCCACCAGTTTACGACACACGTCGAGCCAGCGATCTTGTGCACTGCGATAAAAACTGCAAGAAAGAGAGATATTGAGCCCTATGTCACGAGTAAACGAATGAAGGAACACTCGCGAACGCGAGCAGACGTCCCCATCATCGGCGGAACAAGAGAACTGCCCACGAGTGTTACGTAACGGCAATAAATGGCACGAACGTCGCAAACCATAAATAGCGGTGAAATGCCGGCTCCCAGAACGTCATCAGCACCACTAGAATTCAGTAGCGGCGACTTTGAGTGCCCTTTCGGGTCTCGTTCTTTCTCGAGATTACGCGGCCAACGACCAGCGCGATGCGCCGCGGTATATCTTTCTCTATTCCTCTCTTCGGTTAAATAATTTTTCATTGTTTGTCTAACACTTGCACTCTGCCCTTTTATGTATGATGTAGTGACCTGTGAGCATACACACGCCAACTGCACGTTTCTGAGTCCTATAGGCGCGGATGGAATCCGAAAAAAAGAAATGTGACGTAATGAATCCAAGCCCCCTCGCACGCTCAAGTTCGCGAGCGTACAGTTAATATGTTTTATGATAAGAAAGAACTTAGGAAGGATTCCCCGTTGACAGGAAAGAAAGAATCCAAACAAAGGCGCGTCATCTCCAGCCTCCTTTTCCCCCTCTTTCTCTTTCACTCCTTGTCTTTCTCTGTCTTTTCTTTTTTGTCTTTTTGCCACCTACGATGATCCGCGATTCTACCATTTTGTAAACGAGCAATTGTGTGCTGACTTCACTTCGCATGTGTATTCGTCTAAAGCGCTTGCGGGCCTAGTCAAGCAAACTCAGCACCCTAAATGAGTTTTAATAAACCCTCGCCTTTCATTATTATAGAGCATTTGGCTATAACCAACTTTCTTGCCTTCGTATCATATGGCTGCAGCGGCACGCAAAATTACGTTATACGATTTGAAAAGACAATCTGCTGTATTTCGTGTACTACAACTTGCCTCAGAAACGTTCGCGGTTCAGCCGTTAGCAGTCTTTGTGTACAGATCCGTCCACTCTTGGGGTGAAGATGACTCAGCGTGGCAGCGCTCTCATGTGCACCAGATTATCCGGCGTGGCCGTGCATCGAACTTAAGTGGTGCAAGAGCACACGAGCGCACCGTACTTCGAGTACTGCAGCCAAGCATGAGCGGCGCCTGGCTACTACGAAGCGGCGCGCTCGAGTGATATCGCTAACGACGCAAAGTACATTCCGTGCACTCCCGTTTGCTCCTGTGCCAATGCCTGGCCGCGCCGGCTGCACTGGCGCTCCTCAGAAAGCGGCAACGCTGAGCCGTGTTCATCCTAAAAGTGGACGCCCCTGTACAACATGTTACCCAGGATGATGATTAAATGTAAATTGTCCCATGCTTTGAATATGTTCGTAACTTTCGCAGTGCTTACAGACTGGTGAGGAAGAATTGATATAAAAAATGAAGGAGAAGTTTGAACTGGAGTTGAAAGTTTATGAGTTTTGTGGGGATTTCCGTTTATAGCGAACGAAGGTATGAAGCGTAACTTACAATCATGCCTAACTCTTCCACGTTCTATGAAAATTATGTACGAAGGAAAAAAAGAAAACAGAATGGAAGAGAACGAGAACATTGAGAAGTAAAAGTATCTGCTGAAAACTGCCACTGAGCAAACTGTCTTCAGGTGACCGTGGCCGATATGGTGTCAAGAGATAAAAAAGTGTAGTGTTTTTTTGCTTTGTTTTTTAAAACAGCCGAATCCAGAAACCGAAACCTGGGCCATATTTTACAGGAACGTAAAGTGCGCCTAATATGTTTCAGTTTTATAACATTTGTAATCGAAATGGGACAATTCCTGGTTGTAAGGTGGGCTCAAAGAAGCACTCTCAAATTAAAGATGAGCCAAGTCTTGCACCTGTTTGCAATCCCACTGAGCCAGATCCATAAAACCAGTGCTGTGGCAGCAATCATGACAAAAACAACCGACATAGCCGCATCCAATCTATGTCATTTCTATCCAAGTTTCTTTGATATCGAGCTTTTTTTTCCTGAATTATTTTTGCTTGGGCGAGTTGGTACTTACTGCAGGCCATTATGTTGCAGGGCAGAACTCGAACATAAAGAATAAGATGCTGACTTTGCACTTCTTTCGGCCCTATTAGCATTTCTTTTCGAGTTTCGCCTTCTGTAGCTTCAGGATGGCACATTTTAAATAGAAGGCAACTGAAATGAAGATATTGGGCACCGATCTATTCCAAAATGAAGAAGTGATCCGAAACGGTGCGGGAAGAAACAAGTTTAGAAGAATATTAGCGGAAGCATTTTTAGATGGCCTTGAATAAGTGCCAAGAACGAGAAAACGCTGACGAGAGTCTAGAATTGGTGCGTCTGTTGCCCGGAAGGACTACTCGCTCTACAATTCTATTCATCGCCATTACGCCAATGCAACCAAGGACGGCACCGACGGAAGCACAAGGACAGTGTTATTCCTGTGGCAAATATATCTTTATCGTTCATTCCCTGCAATTTAGGCTTCCTTTACGAGCGAAGTGAAGCCCAAATGAATTGTTTCAATCAATGAGAGCAGAACTCAAGTTCTAATCCTGAGTACTAAGAATAGTAGGATATATAGATTGTAGCCGCAATATAACTATGAGGTGACCTGCTGGGGACATGAGAACACTGGCAAAAAATTTTTTGGAGCAGGCCCGACCGTATTGCCAGTGTCCAAAAATTGCGTTTTTTTTTTCAGTTTCATTTAAAGTAGACTTGGCTCTTTTATAAAAAAAAGAAGAAAAACAACCGCCACAGATATTGCTTCCTAGGCCACACCGGAGTAGTCTTTGAGAACAAATTGGGCATGATCGAATCATTTGCAACGGGTGTTTTGGGCGGGTAAAATGCAAGTAGTGCCAACGCGGCGTAGGAACGGACGAAAAAGAGGGGTTGTCTTCGAGGGTTGAATGCGTTCTTTAAAAAAAAAAGTACTGGCTTATAAATTTCATATTCGTGGACAGGGAACACCATCGTGCCAAAATGCTTGACAGTGTCAGAGAATTATACAGGCTGCAAAAAACAAAAAAAAGAAAAAGAAAATGTAGTCCAAGGCAGTTTCTGTAACAAGTAAACACCGCACACTGTTATTGTTTGATAAATTATGCCTAATGCCGCTTACAGTTGGTTACTCCCTGCGCCGACTGTTCTGTTTAAGATTCCGTTCCCGCCTTTCTGCTTCCACTGTATGCTACGGTTACTTATTATGCTGACCATTTGAAGAATGTCTAAACATAGCTTATGGCAGGTTGATAAGCATTCGTTAGTTCCAAATTGACTCTGCTTGACATAAATTACAAAAAGTTTTTTCGCAAATCAGCTTTCTACATAGCAGGGATTTACTACGGTTGACCCTAAGCGTTGCGAACGCGGTATCTCTGGTTGTCGTCACAACACATGCGCCGTGCAAAAATTCGTTGTTGTAGTGCTTTTTTTTTCTCGTAAAACACCGCGCGTCGCCAACGCTTGGATGCCCCATTAAAAACGCTCTACTGTTTACTAATACATTAGCGAATGTAACAAAATTCTGCTCGTGGTAGTGGATTAGGTTAACGGAAGAGTACAAGCGCGAATGATTTAACGAGCGTGGAAAAACGAGAAAAGCATAGGGAAACCTCAACATGGAGTATGACGACAGGGATCGGTGATAGGATGTTTGGTGAACAGGAACGACTTCGGTTCTTTTCGAACAGGGCTTCGTCATACGTGAATCTATTACCGGGCGCGGTTCTGCGGAGGACCGGGAAGCGAGATTGAAGCGCGAACTTATTGAACATACCAGCCAAGAATTCAATCTCCTTTCCTTGTCACGAAAGAAGCAAGACAACTGAACGTAGATGTGAGACGGGTAGGAGAAAGGATGGGAATGGTATGGAGTCACAGATAGACTTCTTCGCATCGAATGAAAAAAAAAATCGATTTTCTCTGTGGCCACTGTAGTTTCAGTGACATGGCCCAGATATGGGGTATGCCTGCTCGGCGGGCTTTCCTTATACGGAAGCTACCGACTTGTTATTCGGCCTCGCTTTAAGCTGTAGTGTGATGGTTCCCGATTTAGTGTTTTATTTCTGTTTTTGTTTCTATTTTTTTTTTGCGATGAAAATAGCGCTGAGCGCCAACGTACAGCATGTCGATGAAATTATCTCGGTATGACTGCACTCCCTTGAGGTATTGAACGTGGCGTATAATATATTTTAAGTGCGCATAGTCACCTAAAGCTGTTATTAGATCTTGAGCAAGTTATGTGTGTAATTTGCTGTTCGGTTGATGATGCACGAGCACGAGTGATCACCACGGAGCTGAGATGAAATCTGTCCACAGAAAACAGTTGCTGCGGCGGGACAGCTATATATATATACCCTATTGTAAAAAAATCACAGCATATCCGCGAAGTGAATGATGATCAGTGGCCGAAGCTCCGGAGGTTCATCGGTAAACCGCGAATCTTCCGCGAAATTCGCCCAGTACATCATCGAAGACTTGACATTGTAATGGCTTTATGGTCGGTGAAATGGAGGAAGAGCGGTTCCTGGATGCGTCGTAGTCGAAAGTTTGCTAAGACGAGATCGATGCAGGTTCCTCGGATGGTGGTTGGTTGCATGTGGTCAAACGATATGCATGTGAGACCATATCGCGATGCCCTGTGTTGTATGGCATCGCGATCGTCATCGTCATCAGCGTCATCGTTATGACGCATAGTGAGTACATTCCATGTGGTGTGCCGTGATGGCAGCGTCATCATCATCACACAGGACCTTGAAAATCGAGGTGGCCACTACGCACTACAAACTACAGGGGACGCACGACCCAGGCATAAGGATCTTCGCCCCTAAAACTACCATAATGGGTACTGGAAAAAATGGGGATATAATGGAAATAATACTGCCTATACTGGAAATCATGGTGCTTATACACTCCGTTTGGGCACCTATAGGCGGCGCCTTGAAAACCGCGTGCGGCGCCTTGAAAACCGCGTGCGGCGCCACAAGTGGTGCGGCGGACGCGCAGCGTTGAGAGTCTAAGCAGACAGCTGCGCCTCATTGCTTTGACATCTGTGGTGGTGCAAGCGCCCATAGCCGGCGCTTTAGTGCTTCGAGCTGTATTTAAAAATATCGTAGTGGGACATTCTGCCGCGATGCCACCATGAATAAGGGGGAAAGCCTGCACGAAAGCGGCCACGTTTTCCACGTTAGTGAGCGCCTTGCTGCGCGTCGTCACTACTGACGGCTCAATACGTGCGTCAGGTGTGTGTAATGCAAGATGCTTACTCCATAACTGTCGCGGTAAGCTGTCATTCTTTCACACTTACAATATTAATGGTGCGTGCCCACTACGCGCGTACTTGCAAAATACTCAGAGCATTTAGAATTAGCGATGGCTCCACGGCCACTCGCCGTGGAAATCACGGTGAGTGGCTGGGCGGCGTCTTCCTCTGTTGCGGCTTCGTGCCACGGCGATTTGCAGCCACCGAGTCTTGCAAGTGCTTCGCTTGAAATTGTCGCGGCATCATCATCGCTCATCATGATCATAGTCTTTACCTCACCGCTCGCGCTGCTCATGGTAAGAGCTTGAGGCACGGGCGAGAAAGAGAACATGCTACGATTTCGGCCAGAGAGGACGCCGAAGCCCCGTTTCGTCTTTCGCTTCACCTTGTAAAGTGGCGACGACATCGGCACGGTCACTTCTCTCATTCACTTCTCCCCATAACGTCTCTCATTCACTACAACAACCTCTTGCGTTGTTTATGCTGCTTTCGAACACACTGATATGCACATCCGTCGCTACAGCATTCGCAAAGCTTCATTTTTTCGAACATACCCTGTAGTTCTGCTACTCTGCGTCTTAGCTTGATCCTACCTAGTGCGCATAGCACTGCTGGGAAGATAGTTGTGTTTACGGTAATAAGCTACGTAACTCAGTTCGCCCCTTAACTGATGGTCCTATCAACCCAGCAAAGCACTAGTTACCTCGCATTGCATTCCCCAAAACTGCGAAGGGTAGATGGCGAGTTAATAAAGTATTTTGAATGTTCCATCAGTCTTGATATGAATTATAATTTCGCTCGAGACTGATGGAACGTATGCAAGGAATTTTATAAAATGCCTTGCATACGTTTCTTTTCTCAGCAGCTCTATGGAAGCAAGAACATCAAGTAGGATCATTGCACTTGCAGAGGTGGCGTTTCAGACCAATTCAAGCATGCAGTGGCAGAATGCGAGACGGTAGAGGGAGCGGGAACCAAACATTTTTTTTCGTCACACAGCCGTGATCCACTTATGTCGCTGCCCAATAAAGCAGGGACGAGTCCACAAACTGTGAAACGTCGTTCCCGCAGGACACGACGTGTACCTGTTGGTACAATCGACTACGCAGCAGTTCATTGATTACGATAAACTGCTTGCTAGCGGGCGTGGGAGAGCATTTCGTTCTACTTGGGCTCTCAACGACTGTCTGCTCTGACGGCCGCGCGGCGGCGCGCCAGTCGCAGTGCATGGAGTGTATAGTGGACAGTGATAGGTGTCATGGTGTACGTTAGATGGACAAAGTGGAAAGGCTCGTGGACGATGGTGGAGAATGGATAGAGGATAGTGGAAAAATAGTGGATAGTGATAGTGGACTGCGCCCACTATCGCGCGAATGCTGGAAAGCAGCGAGGGAATGGTGGGTGAGGAAAATGATGGTGTACCATGCTGTACCATACTGGAGAAGCTGCGCCAAAACGCTTCTGGGATCAGAGCATACGTCTAATGCTGCTGTACTCCACCTGACATTCCTAGGCACTTGGTTGCTTGTGCCGACAGAGAGAAAGTGAACTATTGATAAATGCTCAAGTCAGTGACACGGAATATTTCCAACAAAATGAACGACACCGGACACCATTATTAGTTCTAAACTCTTAAGGGGTTCATTTCGTTCTGCCCTGAGAACCGAGGCCGTTGCCGATTTAACTCAAGAAATCGCGTTTATAAGTACCAACTGAATTAGAAAAACTACACGTAACTCAGGGGTACCAACACATGCCTCTTAACCACAGCCGCGCCGGCCACACCCCACCCACACTCACTCCAACGTCTGTGCCACCTCCCACCACTATTGGCATCTCGTCGCCGGCTGTCCCGGCAGGGCCACGGTTTCGACATTCAACTCCTCGAGTGGGCCACTAGTGGGCCGCCAACTCCTGGAGTCGCGAGCGCGTCCACGTGTCGCTATGACAGCCGCCTGGTGACGGACGTGGCTTCCACAGGTCTTAGCAGGCAGATAAAATCACTAGCAAAGCACCCACGGCTCTACCACTGCATGATTACGGGAGCACTACAACGACCCGACAGGAAAGACTCATCCCAAGAGTGCGTATTATTGGACATGGTAATGCTCTACGCGTTTGTACGTTTCTACCCCGCAATACTACATGCGGTAAGGGTACTCCTTCTACTACATGAGATTCATATAGCCGTTTTTTTTCAATAGCGCGGCTCTGAGGTAGAACACCGGCTTGCCACGCTGACGATCTGGGTTCAAGTCACCCTCAAACTAAATACCTTTGTTATTTATTTTATTTGCTTCTTTCTCAATTTCTCGGCCACGGACCAAGATGATGATTTTTCGCTCACAACCAACGACGCCAACACCAACAGCGGAACTTCTTCGAAACGAGCTCTACAACGCTCTCGCGTTAAAAAACGCCGAACCTGGCGCTAAATCACGCAAGGCTTGAAACAGCAAAGCCGGACGGCTCTAAAGTGTAATCTGGTTGCTTGTAGCTTGTTGCTAAGCTTTTAGATATGTGATACCAGGTTGTTTTTAGGTTATTGCTAGGGTTTAGCTATGTGATGCTAGGTTGTTTTTAGGTTGGTGGTAGGTAGCTTTGGCTAGGTGATTCTATGCTGTTCGATAGATTGCTTCTAGGTCGCTGCTGGGCTTTATCTAGTTCCTGTTTTTTTTAACATAAAAGTGTTTAATGCCGGGGTCCAACTCGGCTGCACAGACGTACTTCCGTCACGGATGTAATTTTGTAACTTACAACCTCACGCTCCACAGCGCGCGGTGCAAAACGACTCGGCCACATACCGTACGTTCCTCAGCGTACTAACGGCGAGCTATTAATATACTCCATTTACTGTTAATGGTACTCAGAAGCCATAGGTCGGCGAACTCACTCATTAGTCGACTCACTCGAACTCACTCAGACTCAGATCGAGCCGTGAGTCTGAGTCTGAGTGAGTCCGGGTGAGTAATACTTTGGTGAACTTGAGTTCGAGTGAGTCCTGTTGAAAAAAATTTCGGTGAGTGTGAGTCCGAGTGAGTTCAGCTGAGGAAAATTTTGGTGAGTCTGAGTCTGAGTGAGTCTAAAGCGCAAGATATATTTCTTGAGTGAGTCTGAGTGAGTTACACCTTCTTTTGCCGACCTACGGCAGAACACACACGTATTCCAAAACAGTGTAGTTCATAAATCATTTTAATATTTATTGATCAGAGGCGCGAATTACGTAAGGGGGGTGCCTCGACCTCCCCCCCCCCCCCCCATTAACTCTTCCACGGAAGTTCTTGATAAATATATCTTATGTTGTCATCTCTTTCAAGGAAAAATGAACTTACTGGTTTGCGAGCACTCATAACTCGCATCGAAGGTACATATAAAAAAGGCGCCAAGAACAGTACCGATTACGTGAGATATTGGTGTTAAAGTGCATTGACACCACGGCCGAAAAAGCTAACTTTAGGCTAACGGACTCACGAAGTCGACTCTCGTACTCACTCAGACTGAGATCGAGCCGTGAGTCTCAGTCTGAGCGAGTCCGGGGGAGTAATGTGGTGGTGAGTTTGAGTCCGAGTGAGTCCGTCTGAAGGAAATTTTGGGGAGTGTGAGTCCAAGTGAGTCCGGCTCAGAAAAATTTTGGTGAGTCTGAGTCCGAGTGAGCCCTAAGCGCAAAATATATTTCATGGGTGGGTCTGAGTGAGCTCCACAGGTTTTGCCGACCTATGCTCAGAGATCGCTGGAACTTCGTGTTCTGATTATCATTAGCGAGATGTACGCGACTGGCGCGATGGGCTCGTTTTAAAGGGGCGCTTTGTACACCTTGTGCTTTCGCCGCAAGTTTGCGCTGAAGTTATAGAGAGCACGAAGGTTACTTCGCTCGCTGCAGCAGCCGAGTTTGCGATAGAAGCGTGCTAGTCACACAAAATGTAACAAATGCAGAAGTTGTTACTTCGCGCTCGTCCTGTGTACACTTGTGCGTTCGTTTTTGTGTTTGAGCAGCCCGATTTAAGTGTCGAGCTGTGAGAGTTGTGTGTTCGCTCTCGTCCTCGTGCGTCCTTTCTGTTTGAGGAACGTGCTGCAAGTTTCCAGCTGCTTGGCGTTCTTTGCATGGCATTACAATTTGTTGCTATAGCATTCATTCCTGATTTTTTTCTTTACACATTGTACGCACGAATGTTTTGACGGCGGGCTTAAGCAGCCTCGCCTGTCAAAACTCTCGCACGTGGTGCACACCCCACGCAGGATAGGGTGTGTACAGTGTATCAGTGTATTATACCTTAGCCACTTATCATCATGCCTGACTCTCTCTCTTTCTGTCCCTTTTCCTTTATCAGCATGAGCGGTAGCTCAGGAGAAACCCGCTTTCCAGGGCGACCTCTCTTCATTTGTCTTCATTAAATGCTTTCTTCTTAAGTCCAAGAGAGAAGCTTTTAATTAAAAAAAATTGGGGGGACCCTTAAGCTTCGCTTTTAAGAGTTGAACGCGATAGCGATATCCCGTCCCTGGTGCGTACTTCAATTATTTAGTGCATACTATGTAATGGGTAGTATGCTTTAAACCAGGAGAAATTATGCGCGGCAAATGTGGGAAATGTTTTCGAACTTGCTATGCACCCTCTACGTGGTGATTAAGGGAATACGCGCAGTAAGGTGTGTGCCGTTTGTAATCGGTGGCTGGCTTTAAACTATGGAATCGTTATGATAGTCACATATTCTGACGCCCGATGGCAATGTACGCTTGTACCACGCAATATTCCTGGGATATTACATGTTATATTGCGACGCCTATATAAAGGACGCTTGCGTTTGCGAAGCATGGAAGTTATTTTCACTGCATTTCCAAGCAGAGGAAGTTATTTTCACTGCATTTCCAAGCAGAGGAAGTTATTTTCACAGTATTTTCAAGCAGAGGCATGGCTGTGTGGTAGAACAACCTGCTTGCCACGCAGACAACCCGGGTTCGATCCTCACTCAAACCCGAAAATTTTTATTATTTTTTTTATTTGCATCTTTCTCGATTTTTCGGTCACGGTCAAGATGATGATTTTTCGGTCACGGACAAGATGATGATTTTTCGCTCACAACCAACGACGCCGACGCCGGAATTTCCTGCGAAACGAGCTCTTTAACGCTAGCCGCGTTAAAAAACAAAGATGACGCTGGATGGTCGCTGCTTATGAATAGCTTTTAAAACCAGCATTCCTCAAATGTCTCCTATGTAGTAATTGCCTTTGGCTCAAAGAATAACAGGCAACACGCAATCCGTCAGGAGATTTCATTCGAATCCATTCACTGTGAGACCGTTCACTGCGACAGCTGCTTTCCTCGCGCGATGATGACATGCGTCTTGATATCGCTTGCCTGATTTTCGCTATACAACCACCACTCACCCACGTTAAGGACATCTGGACGGATAACTATGCAGTGGCATTTAAAAGCTAATAATAACTGTGATACCGCAAAAAAGAAGATAGGTTATATAAGCGAAATAAGTTTTAGCTTGACCTTCTCTATGATGTGTTGAAGTGCCATCACACATCATGGTGTAACTATAATTTAAAATGAGTTTGAAATCATGCGTTCTTTCAGAATTTTAAATTTTTTAACAGCGCAACTGGTTTAGCAAATCGTTCCTTGTCAGTCGATCGCAGACAACAATCATCAACATAACGGGTGTGTGCGACTGTGCAGCCTACCAGAAAGCTATCGTCATCATAGACGGGTACGTGCCACAGAAATTTGGGGTAAATCCCACAACTCATCCACATGCGCAGGAAACATGAAGTAGATGATACTCAGAAGAGCGTCCGCATTGCCATTTCAAATGTAAGTAGGCACATAGGGGCACTACAGAGGCTTTCTGGTGCTTATCGGGGGATACATTGAAGGAATATTACAGCCAGTTCCACGCCGTATAAACCTTCATACAACAGTGAATCTGTCGTCTCCTTTCTTCTGATGTCGCAAATAAGTTATATCGCAAATATTTTCCAATAATTTTCTTTTGTCATGTCTTTATTGTTTGTTCGTTATTCTACGAAAGCTGTGTGGCGCGATGCGATGGTTCAGGAGAGGGCGTGGAACAGGCTGGAACTTTTTTTTTCTCAGGCGTTAAGCTCTGGGTCGACCCTTGGACAACGAACCCGTTTCCTAGCCAACTCTTGCTAGCGCTTTCGGTAGGTGGCCCCTTCTTCGTGAATAGGTAACTCGAGCCTTTTCCCAATGATGATACTGAAAAGGACACCGGGAGTGCTCCGTTTATGGAGAAAGTTGTTATTTCTTGTTCCAGTTTTGCGCTTCGGAGCGAGCCAATCAAAACGCTCAACACCCTCCCCCCCATCCGATCTTCTGTCTCGCGGCTCGCTGAGGCGCAGCCATATCACCCATTCTGCCTAGCTTCAACCCTCGACTGGCGACTGCCGAGTAAATCAAGTGACTGGCGAACGCCAATGCATCCTACGCCAACGGCGTCACATGGACGGCTAGGACAGATTCACTCTATAGTTGATTTTTGCGTCACTATATCTATTTCATGTCTTAATACCTCAAACTGCACCAAGTACAGCTATGAAGAGATGGACAGTTTAACTCTTTATTACCTCACCTGTAACCACAGGTATTATTGCTGTAATCACGAAAATACTGTAATGGCGAAAAAAGAAACCTTTTATTCTGTGTGTTAAGAAAATGGTCTCAATTGCGTGTCAAGAGTTCTTGCTGAAATACCGCCTTTCAAGGTAAGCACCGAAAAAAGCTTTACAGGAAAACTACCACAGCTACCGGGTCCGCAAAGCTGAGCTGCATGAGACAGAATACTTTTGCTTTTCTTTTGCGAGTTCGCGTTCGCAAGTCTAGTGAACATATACAACTCAACCACTCAATCTTACAATTGCAAGCCGTGCTTGGCTATATCTGCTGCGCTCGCATTTCCAAAGGCTCTCGCCTTTACTCTGCTTGCTTCGCTTCGTTCTTTTATAGTTTTCTTGACTCTTCTTTTGCGTCAGACCAGCACGAGGCAGGAATAGCATCCATACGAGGTATAAACTTTCACTACAACATCTATAGCCTTACCGACCAAACCATCGGCCTCGCAACCGCCGGGTGGGTCTTGTATCGATGAATTTGTCACTGGCAGGAGCATGACGCGAATGTATCCAGCGCACGTACGGGTTTTCCATTCTCTGGGAGCACGAAAATAGTGCAATTCAAGTGCCGGGAGTAATGCATCGAATGGAAACTTAACATAAAGACGAACGAAAACAGTCAGACCAATTCGAGGGGCGAACCTTGAATACCGTGGAATGCGCAGAACGAAACTTGCAAGCTCGGAGAAAAATTCGTTTCCTCCGTGATTTGCCCGGCGAGCGAAAACAATTTTCGTTCTACTGCAATGCAGTGACGCCTTTTGTTATTCTTTTTTAGCAGCCGTATATAGTGGGTTGGTACGCAGATAATTCGCTATATTTATTTACCACTCGTGAAACACAACTTGTGTCGGATGACGTAGAAATAAAAAAAAATCAGGCGCACACCAATCTTAGCGAAGTAATAAAATGTTTACAACCCCGCAAATTAGATTTTCTAAATGGGCATTGAGATAAGACAACAAATTATAGAAAGCGATGTTCCCCGTCTGGTTTCTCTCTAAACAAACCAAAAAAAAGAAAAAGGGCAGACCCCACGCATTGGGGGGAATCGATGTAATGCGAAGCAGCCAGCAAGGAGCAAATCATGCTGTACATAACATACATTTCATAATGTACATTTTAGGACTTCTCATTTATGTTCGTCATACAGTCACCTCGCGATATACCAATTTTGGTGTATACCAAGCTAATGAAACGGCCGTGAGCGCACCATGACTGTGGCATGTAATACACGCCGTAAATGACATGCATGTCATGATTGTCATGCTACCACCCGTCATCTATGTTCGTCATACAGTCACGCCACGCAATACCAATTTTGGTGTATATCATGCTAGCGAAACGGACGCGCGCGCACTATGAGCGTGGCATGGAACTCATGTTGACATGACATGTCATGATTTTAACATTACCACGTGTCATTTACGTTCGTCATAGATCCACGTGGCGCAATACCAAATTAGGTGTATATCAAGCTAGTGATACGGTCGTGAGCGAACCATGAGCGTGGCATGCAAATCATGCTGTACATGACATAGATGTCATGATTTCCATTTTACCATCTCTCATTTATATTATTCATAGAGACACGACCCGCAATACGAAATTTAGTGTACATCAAGCAAGCGAACTGGCCGCAAACGCACCATGAGCGTGGCATGCAAGTCATGCTTACATGGCATGACTCATGATTTTCATAGTATGACCTGCCATTTATGTTCGTCATACAGTCACGTCGCACAATACCAAATTAGGTGTATATCAAGCAAGCGAAATGGCCGTGAGCGAACCATGATCGTGGCATGTAAATCATGTTGTACATGACATGAATATCATGATTTTGATTTTACGACCTGTCAGATATGTTATGTATAGAGACACGTCACACAATACAAGATTTAGTACATGTGAAGCTTTCGAAACAGCCACGAATGTACCATGGGCATGGCGTATATGTCATGCTATAAATGACATGCATGTCATGATTTTCATATTACCACCCGTCATTTATGTTAGTCATACAGAAAGGTCTCTTCATGCCAATTTTGGTATATATCAAGAAAACGAAATGGTCTTTAGAGCACCGCGGCCATGACATGTAAAACATGGCGTTGATGACAAGTAATTCTCGATTTTCATGATATTACCAGTCCTATACGTTCGACATACAGTCATGTTATGCCATACCAATTTTGGTGTAATTTCCATTTACGATACGGTCCATAGAGCACAAAAAGTCGTAGGTGGCTAGACTGATAGATACGCTCAAATTCGCCGAAGATCACTAAGAAATGCATCACGTTTAAAAGTTTGATAGGCACTTGTTCTTTTTTTAGACATCTAGCTGCTCATTTCGTTAGTTTGTAAAAATGAATGTCATTTTTCATGTGGCCGTATTTGTGCTGAAGTCCACCGGTACACGATGCATTTGCGTCGATGCATCGTATAACTGCCTAGCTTTGTTCACCTCGCACATGGTCGTCGCACAAGCAGGAGCCTACAGTATTTTGGTGGAATAGTTCATTCCACTGGCGCGAAATTCGGCTATTAAAAGGACTCAAGTCGGCGAGTGTACACTAGGTAATTATTGTGTCTCCAAAATATGAAACCCCAACGTGGTGCTAAAACCGTCGAAATTTGGAAAAGCGACACGCGGCAGCCGCAATATGAGAGTGAGGGAAAAGCGAACACGTGCACATACCATACGTCAAATGCGCCCCTTTGAATGTCCAGGCGTCTTGTCTTGAACTGGAAATATCGCTAAAATATTGCTTTTAGGGCGCGCTCATTGGTTGGTTGTAAAAAGGCCGGCAACCCATCGCTTTAGCCAGTAAACAAGTTAGGTTCTACGTTTTCCAGGGGCATTCTCACTGAAAGTGATTGTCTGAGAATACGTCTCCAGGTCCGGTCTAGTCATATACGTTCAGATAGGTAGTAAAAGATCTACGGCAATGTCCCGTGATGCACTGGCGCCGAGAAGAAAAAGAAGCAGAAAAATACGGTAGTCGATCTTTCTTTCACAACTACTGTTCGTAACACGAATGTGAAATGCGTGTCTATAGAGATAGTGTCTGCACTGTTGCACGTTCAAGACATACAATTAGTACTGCGAGTATTGCTCTTGTGCTGAAATGGCAGCTATCGACGTGGATGTTGGCAGCTCCTACCGCTTCTTAGCGAGCATTTTGGCCTGGCTTTGACGTATCTTAGGAAGGCCGGTATTTCCTGACGCGCTGAGCTCCTCCAATGGTGCTCAGCGTGTCAGGAAATGTTACTGAACCAAGGGGGGGTGCTGGCTCTACCTCAGACTCACCTTTTCGACACATATCAACGTGGCAATTGAGTTTGCCCTAATATTCCAGGTAACTAACAGAATTGAAAAATCATTTCGGTAATATTTACAATAACAAAAATTTTAAATGGGCCCAGATCAGGTACCAATTAAAGAAAACAACTGCGAATGAGAAGCTTTCTCCAGTAAATTTTGTATGACCTTACAAAGGGGCATCCAGGTGTCATACAGCACAGGAAAAATAAAAAAGAAGTCTTGATGCCAGTGCAACCTGTCGGAGGTGACAAAACTAAAAGTACGGTACGAAGAACTTGATTTGAAGCACCCGTAGAAGTGCCACCTCTTCGGGTGACACCGCGGGGTGCTGCCACGTGGGGACAGTTATACCTAACCTACCCACCGCATCGTAGGCTCTCTGTACAGCCCAAAGTTGATGTCGATATTCCGAGATCTTGACGGCCCAGCTTCATTTTTCATTCATTGAGATCCTTGTCCATACGTAACTAAATGCGGTGTTTAGAAACCAGGGCTACAATAAAGAAGGTTGATCAGGGCACGCTTTTGTTCAAACGGGGGTCATTCGCAGCGGAAAGTCTGAAACATGTTCAGGGTTAACACGCAGCAAACATTTAAATTATTTGTTTCAAATAAAAACGCATATCGATGTATGATGTGCGTGCTCGAATGTTCAGCACTACGCGTTGGCAACAGAAAAGCCTCGAGGGCTTCAAAAAAAAGCTTCACGATAAGCAACTGTGTTTATTGAAATGTTCGCACATCTCATGCCTGATTGCTTTTCCTTGAAAGTTTGTTTCAAAGTCCAATATTTACCTCTCGACAAAAACATTCATGCTGGTATGTTTTTCAATTGATTGAATAGGTGGATTAGCTGCTGAATGTCTGCTCTACTTTTGAAGTGACAGAGCTAGGGAAACAGATGACACATAGTGAAGCCAAGGAAGGCACAGGAATAGTTAGTTACATTTTCGATTGATGTGTACGTAATAAAGAGTAAAGAGAAATAACATGGAGGAAAAAACAACTGCTACTGAGCTGAGGGCACAACATCCTCTTGACGCATTGTTTGGTTGTCTCTCACAGACAGAAAAAAAATTTTTTTCGTCAAGTTCTCTGATCTGACTTTCCTTCTTTCGCGCCATGTTCCTATTGTGGTAGCGTACAAATATGATTAGTATACGTACGAAGATTAGTATACTTAGGTTTTATATTTTCCTATGTGCATTAATACAGTGAAAGAGAAAGTGCGCATGCTCTCCAACAATCGCATCAATACGCGAATCATTGCATGTGTCCAGAACGGTGCTGATGACGGTTGAGAGCTACTTCCTACTGGACATATGCAAGCACTCGGCAATGGTGGGTCGAGGTCACATGTGCCCCAACAGCGTCGGATATATCTAAGTCTCCGTGTTTCCGCATAAATGAGAAAACAAATATGATAAATAGTCGAAGGTAAAAATTCTGAAAAATCTGATTTATCCCATACACTTCGACTTTAACGGCCAATATGGCCCTGTTTCGTTCTTTATTGAAAGGACATGCTATTAGCCATCATTGACGCAGCGGCCGACTTGATGATTGAAAACATTACCTCACGCCAACAGTATCTCGTAGACCGCACACATCGCACATTCATTGAACAAACGACTTGTCGCGCGCCAAGCGGCGCGCCAGACGACACCGGATATCCGGACCCCGTTAAGGATGCTTGCGTCAAGTACACAAAGCTTTAAGATTGGAATCCGTATAAAGATAAGTGTTTTGTACTTAAGCATTTTGCCTCTCTCTCTCTCTATATATATATATATATATATATATATATATATATATATATATATATATATATATATATATATATATATATATATATATGTTTGTGTCTTCAAACCTTTCAGACAACTAAAATACGCTTCATCTGTTACGATGTTTTTGTGTTCAGTTTTACTTCATCGAATATATTGGGTTATTGTGAAGAATGCCATATTAAACTCCGAACTCCGGAGAATTGGGTATTTACAGAAAATAAAGTCCGATAAACGCTGAAGTTTGGCGAAAAAACAAACTCCAAATAACACCCAGCGAATTTGGAGAAAAATTAATTCCAAGAACATGGAAACCTAGATGTATCTCACTGTTCGCGAATATTTGGCTAGTTAGGAATGGCGTGTTCAAGATATGCGTGTGCCATCGCTTCGAGTGCACCATTGTGGTACTTTCACTTAGATAAAACGAGAAAACAAAAAAAAAGCAACTCTAGAAGCTGGAGCAATACAATGCCAAGAACAGGCGACATATATATAATGCTCTATGCACCCGGACCCACGCACAACTATGCAAACACAAACATACCCACTCCACCTCCTAACTTTCCGAACACACGAAACATTCCTATAACTCTATCGCGCCGTCGTTTTGTCATATTCATTAACGCATGGCCATTAGCAGGCCATCACGCATGCGCGCATACGTTCTTTTTCCGAAATGCAGGGGAGATCCTCCGAAGCTCCCTAAGCCTCACTGAGTGCATCCATCAGCTGAGTGGTCGCCCCATCTGTTCACGACGAATATTGCCAAAGCCGCTATTCGCAGAAAGCGGCGATGTGCAGATGCGTATAAGATCCAGTGCGTCAACAGAAGAGCCTGCTCAATACCCACGCTTCTCGGCTAATCGCGTGGGTGACGCTATCGGACGCGGTGTCTGTGTACGCTGGGACAGGCTGCCATCGTTGGTTCTGAGAAGACCAATTCTCGTTCCTGAGCGCCTGGCTACGCCGACCGTTCGCCATTGGGGGTGCGCTTGGTTGCCATCTTATCAGCAGTGCTTATCTCGTCTTCATTGTCCCAACAGCTGCGGCTGGCACTTTCACATTAGGCTAACAGTAGGAAATACTTGTAAGCACCACTACTTGATGGAGTATGCCAACAAAACAAGAGCGCGCAACCTGCGACGCAGCCATGTGCTCTAATTCATGAACTAGGGGCTGCGAAGATGACGTTGCAGTCGGAGTGAACTTATGACGAAATCTGCTAATGGAGTACGCTAGTTCGCGATGCTATTTGTTCGACAAAATGTTACCGTTTGAGTTTGAACTGCACTGTACAGAATGCAATGGTGACTTAATTGTGATGTAACTAAATGGCGATCTGTACTGAACAGATCGCAATTAAGTTACAACATTCTATAAACGGGCGTGGAAACACGAACACAAGAAGGAAGTCGGAACACCACAAACGCCTACTAACAATTGAAGATACAACGGCGGAAAAGAAAGAAAGCATGAACACTTATCTGCGCATGCTCTTCCAATATGCGAACTTATAAATTTGGCACGCGCGGTGGTTTACGTGAAAGGTAATTGTGAAGGCATTTCATAATAATAATAATAATATCTAGGGTATAACGTCCCAAAACCACGATATGATTATGAGAGACGCCATAGTGCAGGGCTCCGGAAATTTCGACCATCTGGTGTTCTTTTAACGTGCACTGACAACGCACAGTACACGGGCCTCTACCATTTCGCCTCCGTCGAAATGCGACCGCCGCGGCCGGGATCGAACCCGCGAACTTCGGGTCAGCAGCCGAGCACCCTAACCGCTATACCACCGCGGCGGACTGTTAAGGCATTTCATTTCATCTGTATGCAAGAATGAATACGTACCAACTTGCCCAGCTCTCTGTTATTCCAATGAAATTGAATTTGTCAACTTTTGTTAACATTACGACATTGTGCCACGAAACATGCTGACAATCCGGCAAGGTGTAGTAGCATTCTTAATAAATCATTATGAGTAGGAGAACGTAAGATAAATACGGGGGGCCGGATATTCGATAATAATATTCTGCAGTTTAAAAAGGTCGAACGATTAAAGCTTGCAGTATTCTCGCGATTTTAGGGATTGGACATGGATAACTACTCTGTGCGCAAAAAAAAAAAAGAGTATGTGTGACTTCATTTACACTTTGTAGCACTCTTTTACACTTGGTAGCAAGGAACCATACGGAACGGAATAGCACAGATCAACAAGCTCAATACTGAAGGCGTCACAAACCCTTACATCATCTCCCTTTTACAAAAGCATTCGGAGTCGCTCCGCCTTTTTGACCCGTTTTTGTTTTCAAACTCCACGGAAGTCAGACAGTACCTTAAGGGAGATGATGTAAGGGCTTCTGATGCCTTCGGTATTGATGTTGTTGATCTGTCCTATTCCATTCCCCATGGTCCCTTACTACAAACTGTAAAAGAGTGCATCACTAACCAAAATTATGAAGTGCCTTTTCGTAACACCAGTGCGGTGTCTGTAGAAGGTTTTATGGAGATATTGGCAATGTATCTAAGTTTCACGCAAGTGGTGTGGAATGACCAAGTGTATGTCCTGAAAGATGGAATTTGCATTGGTTCTAGTGTCACGCCGATCCTGAGCAATATTGTTTTGAGAACGCTCGACACAGCTATACAGAAAGAGCTATATGGCATGGGTCTGAAGCTGTTCAGATTCGTGCATGACTACCTTGTTCGGGTAAAAGACAACCCGGGTACGAGCACGCTAGTGAATGTTTCGAAAACTTTTAACACAAATGGTAGCGGCCTCCAGCATACCTTTGAAGGGCCAAAAGAACGCAGTATTCAGTTTATGGACCTAGTAATTAAGTTTTGTCCCTTTCACACGTGTTAGATGTATCACCCCAGAACGGCAAAACATTTGCTAAGCTATCATTCGGCTCATTCAAAGATAGTTAAGAACGGGATCGCAACTTCCTGCATCAAAGTCGCCCTCACGAAATTGTGCGTACGTTCGATGAATGAGAGTGTTTCCGAGCAAATTAAGCGCTCTAGGGGAGCCGGTTATCCTGACAAATGTCTCCTCTTGGCTTGGGAAAAGAATCGCCGAGAATTAAAAAAGGCAATAAGCAGCACAGGGGACGGGGACAAAAGAGTTGAGAGGGCAGGACAGAGCGGATAGTGGCTGTCTCTGACCTGCAGGACGTTTCACATCGGTTGAAAAAAGTTGCGTCAAGGTATGGGGTGCGGGTCGTAATTATGAGCCAAAAGCAAACTTTCAAACTTTTGCTGCAGTGCAAAGGTTGGCCGCAAACAAAAACACAGAACAAACAGATGGATGAGTATACATTTAGCAGTTCGGTGTGAAAGGCATGCATTCTCAGGTTATTACGCTGTCTGAGGAGCTTGGCGCAAACCGCATGAGCGTCGTATAAGTGCTCACCACGTGTGTAATTTCCCTGATAACAAATGACTTCAACGTTGTACATGTACCTCCTCCTTGTGTATTCGTTTAGTAGCTTTTAAATGCGAATGCATTTCTTAGCCGGGCTATGTCAGGCGGCGTTGTCCCGCGTTGTCCGGCGTTGTCCGCGGAGGAGGAGGAGGAGGATAGGTTGAGGAGGTGTCCGCGCGCCGGCAGGTGTTATCTCTCCGCTCTCACTCCCTCTCCCATAGGCAACAGCTGCGGGCGCGCGCGCTTATCCTCGCCCCTAGCAAACGGAGCATGTGGTGCGAGAGAGTGTAGGAGAGGGTAGGTGCAGTGCTTCGCCGCTCCTTCTCTCGCCGTTCGCTCTCTCTCCTCCCTGCCCCCCCACTCTCCCGTCCACTCGCGCCTCACTCTCGACCGTTCGCTGGCTGGGCGCCTCTCAAGGCGATGAAGTCGGTGTCGGCGCATTCGCATTTCCTCACGATTCCCTTCGGGGAGGTGGGGGGCATTTTTTTTGCTAACTCTTCCTGAGGTGAGAGCATAGTTCTCTTTATGCGTGCGTAATCACATCTGTGCCAAAGAAACTTATCGAGAAAATGTAGGTCTCCATCACGTTCCAGACAAAGTTAGAAGGAATGTCGGTAAAGTCCTATATTCGCAGCCATTAAAGAAGGAAATGAATTTATGAAACAAAAGAGAAAAACAAACACTATCCCCTATCTTCAAGAGCTAATGCGCTATAATAATAATATTAATGATATAAGCATCATTTTCCCCAGACTAAACAACCAGTAAAGAAGCAGTCTAGATTTTATCACACTACTTCAAATCGTGCTCTACCTTACAGGCTTGGTTGCTTGTCAGCGCACTTAGTTGGGCTAATTGGTTCGGCATGTCGACTTCGTGGATGATTGGTTGACCACTCTATTCTAATCACTTCCTCTAACCCAATCACAAAAATGATCCCAAAAACCGTCCTAATCACTTTATGAGCGAAACCTGTATGCCGTCTTCCGGGTCACCAGGCAGGCCGTCATTTTGCGGGATATAGTCTCCTACAGGGCGCAACCTCAAATGTCAAGTCTGTAGGGATGCGGTATACTAGGTCATTTTATAAGATTCCGGCGAGTCTAAAACGAAAAGAGAAGACAAGCATCAAACGCTTTGCGAACGTTTTTATAGCGCCAGTGACCTCTGCATTTTTTCTTCGCGGTTATTGCCTAAAGGGTGACCTCGCGAACGAAAACAAAACTTCCGAGGACTCAAAGAGGCTGCATCTCAGTATTCTGGAAGGCCATTAGAAAAAATAAGGAACCTTCAGGAAGAGAAACTCTGCCAAAGATTTTATATAGGTCCCTTCGCGAGGATGCGTTGGTCAGTTCGGTTTTTATTGTGTCCGATGGACGAATAGAGGCTGTGCTACAGGAAGCCATTGAGGTCACGGAGAACTACCTAAAACCGACTGGTCTTCGGTGCTCGCCGCGGAAATCGGAACTGCTTCTGTACCGGCCCAAGCGCAGGGGCCCCAAACCGAGAGGGTGGCAGCCATTAGAGGACGTCAGCATCACTCTTAGGACAGGTGAGGGCTGCTTGATCCCCAGGGTGGACTCCCTCCGGGTTCTGGGTATGACCATCGAATCGAACGGCTCCAATAACCTGACGGTAACGAGACTCGCCAGAAAAACTGACAATGCCATCAGACTGATAAGAAGGGTTGCCAACCGGCAACAGGGACTTCGAGAAGACAACCTCGTAAGGCTGGTGCACGCCTTCGTGATCTGCCATTTTACCTACGTTGCAGCCATGCACAACTGGCAGAGGTCGGAGCGTGACAAGCTCAACACGTTAATCAGGAAGGCTGTCAAGAGAGCTCTCGGACTCCCCATGTACACAAGCTCGGACAGGCTGTTTCGTCTCGGCATGCACAACATACTGGAAGAAATTGCGGAGGCACAGGAGAGGGCGCAATTCGCCAGGCTGTCCACCACGCGTTCCGGTAGGAACATCCTGCGGGAGTTAGGGATTCCACCGATGGAAATCGAGTCTCGCTTCTGCAGCATTCCTCGTCAACAGCGAGAACAAATCACCGTTGTCCCCATCCCGCGAAATGTCCATCCCGAGCATAACGTGGGTGGGAGACGGGCCAGGGCAAAAGCTCTACTAGAAAGGGCTCACGAACACGCATTGGACAGCTGCTTCGTCGATGCGGCCCAGTATCCCGAGGGGAAGGCGTATGCGGCAGTGAGCATCAACCACGAGGGCAGTATCACAAACTCGACAACGGTACGGACGACGGAGGCTGAAATAGCGGAGCAAGTGGCGATTGCGTTGGCCTTGCTGGACAACAGGAGGTCCACAATTTACAGCGATTCGAGATCGGCGGTCAGAGCATTTGCCAAGGGCACCATCTCGGAACCGGCTTTGCGGATCCTTCGGGACAAGGAGATTGAGCCACACACACTCGTTTGGTTCCCAGCGCACATGGGACAGACTGAGGGAGCCCCGCCCAATCTCAACGAGTCAGCCCACATAGCTGCGCGAGGACTAGTAAACCGCTTAGCTATCGGGGGGCGCGGCGCTGACGCTGGCGTTTTGGAGAATCGGGACCCTCCCACCTCGTATAACGAACTCGCAAAACATTTTTACCTGGCGCGGAGACAATACCCTCCACCACACAGAAAACTAAGCAGACCTCAGGCTCTGACACTCAGGCTACTTCAGGTCGGGGCGTACCCTAACCCCGCGCTACTGCACAAGATATATCCAGAAATACAGCCAACTAATACATGTTGCTTATGCGCGGATATAGCTAACTTAGAACATATGCTCTGGCGGTACCCCGCGTTACGCTGTGGTGAAGTCATCACGCCGTCCAAATGGGAGGCTGCTATTACCAGCTCCGGACTCGAACAACAGTTATGGGCAGTCCAACGGGCCCGCGACGCAGCGGAGAGACTTGGTCTTTCTGTTCCGACGTGGGAGCGGCCCGCAACGTGCTAAAGCGCGTTCCGAAGTACCCATTAAAGTTCATCCATCCATCCAGCGCGCCTTTCGTATTACCCGGTATGAGGCAGAACTTTACCTCTCTTGAAAGCACAAGTATGAGGATACCATGCCTACGTTTGAATATTGCATGATGGGGGTGACAACCTAGTTCAGCTGTATAACAGAGAAGCAGAATGAAGGACGTGCCCTGTATTCGTACGACAATGGCTCCAATATCGTGGCGCGCTTTTGGGCATTTGTAATATTTTTTCATCTGACAAAAGTTCTGCCAATTTCAAGTGCAGGACGTACGTGGACACTGCGATCGTGCCCAGCGCGTATATTTTGTCAAAGTTTGTTCTTGAGGAGTGCCTATTTTTTATTTTCTTTGTTTTTTTTTTTACTACCCGCAGGTCCCTTCACAATGCAGCGTGACTTGATTTCAGTACACCAGCCCAAACCAACTTCTCTGGTTGTGTGACAATGTGTACGTGTCATAAAAAAATATGAGGCGTCTTTGGGCATGTTTACGAATGAATAAATTGCGATAGTTTAGGATTTCAGGAATGTTTCTTCATATCTTCTGGAGGAGCCGTGGACATAAGGGTTGTTGCCCTCGAAGAACTTCTTCCTGGGCGAGTTGGCGCCTATTTTTGCTAAATATGTTATTCCCGGCGAAAGGTCACCAAGCTTACTCATGAGTCGACTCACACAGAGAAACTCAGGCCCAGATTGGGCCGTGAGTCTCAGACTGAGTAGGTCCGGGTCACTAATAGTTTGCAAAGTATGAGTCCGAGTGCGCCCGGCTGAGAAAATTTTGAGTGAGTCTGAGTCCGAGTGGTACGCGAGTTATTGGTAAGAGAACCACGCAATACGAACGTGAAGTGATTTCTGCGTATCAATTCTGGAAGCATTGTTCAAACAAGTTCATTAATGTACCATCGCTATTATTATCAAAGAAAGAGATCGCTCATTTAGAAAAATGTGGTTACCGATGTCATACTCTCCTTTGTGAATCACACGTGTTTTATGTAAGACGCATGCGCACTTGCCTTGCCTGGGAACATTATGGGTAGTTGTCTCAATAAACATGTTGCTAGTTCCAACGTGTGTCTTTTGTCTTCTCTTTTTGTTTACGCGTCCATAAGCTGGCTTTTCCGTTTCTTCAAGTTTGTGCTAAAAGGCCCAGCAACAGATTTTCCCGCGAGTGAGCGCTGAGCGTAAATTATATTTCTTGAGAGAGTTCGAGTGAGCTCCTCCTTTTATTGCCGACCTATGATGATATCTACTAATCTTCAGCCTCGCTCTCAGCCTTATACCGCCTTACGTTTAAACTGAAGTCTATTCACACATATCTCAACGCACTAGCGTTCTCTCGCCACGTCACTATTTATTGATCAGAGGCGCGATTTGGGGGAGAGGGGGTGCCACGACCTTCCCGGCAAGCTCCTACACGAGAAGTTCCTGATAAATATAGCTGATGTGAGTCACGTATCTCATAAAATGTCCTTACTGGATTCAGACCAATGATAACTCGTATATGAAGGAACAAGATAAAGAGGCCTACCATAGAGCACTGATTAGGTTAGATATTGGCGTTAGACAGCATTGACACCATTATCGAAAAAGCTAATTTTACGCTAACGAACTCACTATTCGATTCGCCCAGACTAACCCCGACACAGGTCCAGCCGTGAGTCTGAGGTTAAGTGAGTCACGCGAAGTGATATGTCGATGAGTCCGAGTCCGAGCGTGTCTGGTTGAGGAAAATTTCGGCGAGTCTGAGTGCAGTGAACCCAGAGAGCAAAATAATTTTTGAGTGAATCTGAGTGCGGTCCACTTTTTTTGCCAACCTATGTTCCTGGAAAAATTCTTGAAACACGAAGAAATGACAATTTCTCTTCTCTGACCTTTCTTCATGCTGGACATGTTTTAGGAATAATATGTTCGGAAAATGAAGGTGGTTGCCTTATTACACTCCTTCCCACGTATATGCTTAGTCGGTATGTTCATAATACTGTATAAATACTTTTTCGCCATAACCACGATAAAATTTATCACTATCACTTCGGCGATGGGTTCCACTTCGGCTATGGGCTCAGTCAAGTGAAGGACTGCGGCTGTATGAAGCAGTTTTTGCAACATTTCATCAAACCAGCTTTCCGCCAAACGGGAGCAGCTGTGTTGTATTTGTGGGCCTAAATGGTTATTTGGCCGGTGAATTATTCTTATCAAGCGTTTCGAGCCCCTTTCTCTTACATACCTTTGAGTCTACGATTGCTTCAGCATCTTAGTCTGTGCACAATGCTTCCTACCGAATACTGCGCGTCTGTATTCCTAGAATACTATGCAAAATACGCTTCGGTGATCGGGCGCTGCCTGCAGCGAAAATTCATGGCTGCCATTATGCTCAACTGATTCTGGAATTCTGTGCTGACTGAATTGCACCAGTACTTTAGCGAGAGCGACATTGCAATGAAAGCACACTTTAAAATTATCACCATACGGCCTCCTCTTTCGAAAGAAATACTGAGGATACGTCGTTGCCTGAATTTTGGTCATCAGCATATTTTAGGGGTTTCCACTATTTCTGTTGTCAACAGTCAATCCAAGTGGGTAAAATATTTGCACAACAATATGCTTGAATGACTGGTTCGAGAAACACGAATATATTCTTCGAAGTGATGCTTTGAGTGAATATATCGATATGCAATGTCATCGTTCTCTTTGTAAGTAAATGTTTGGACATTATTGTTTCACGTGCATGCGAAATCGGTAAGTGACGAGGAACTTTGTGGAAGCCTGTAGAATGACGTTGGCAGGAGGCTAATGCGGAAGAACTCTGTCAGTTTCACTATCGCAAGACAAGACTACAGTCTCTGCTGCGTAGTTTTGAAGTGAACCTATCTTTCCGCCTTGTTTCTTTTTTCTATTCATGTACAAATCATGCTGCTTATTGCTCAATGATCACAGTGTGGAACAGATCTTCGTAACCCTAATATGCCTTTAGGTATTTTTATTTTATCTCTTCGTTTCCCCACTGGGGTGTTGCGTAGATGCAGATATCACTGTGTGCAAATACAAAAAGCTTCAGAAAAAGAAGGACCAGTTGTGCAAAAAGCAAGGTCTCGCATATTGGAGGTCGCGGCGATGGCAGATCGTTTGACATTCATGCAACTAACTCTAAAGGAACTTGAAAGAGCCTTGAATGCAGCAATGCCTTCAAAGACGCCGCTGTCGCCGTCGTCGTAACGAAGAAAGTTACCCACAGCAGCTTGCGTTCATGGCGACAGCCTTAAATGAAAAATGTACTAGATCAAACTAAAAAGGGTGAAAAATACATACTCGTCCTCTGTGTGCTGTTTTCTCAGTTATGAGAATTTTTTTTTTGTGCATGCTAGAGCAAGCCATCCATTTAAGCCTTTTCTGGCGGTATCCCTGGCCCGTATCTTTTAAATAGTGGTTTAGTAAAACGACAAGCCTCAGCAGCTCTTGGAACCCCATCAGGAAGATAGCCGGATCTTTTTTCTTTACGGCTTTTCTCTTCTTTGACGCTGGCACTCATAACAGCACAACAGACCCTTTCATCCTCGTTCATTTCCACTTGCTATCATACTTCGACGTGAGCACTCTTTCTCTTCAATCTCTCTTTTAGGTTCGCTTTTGTCTCTCAGCTCTGCTTTCATTGCGCTTCGATGCGTTTCCATTTCGATCCGCGACGTCCTTTGCGTCCAAATGACGTTGTGTCGTCGACCCGTTTCTTACTGGCGGTCTTTACTGAAGCTGAGACTGTTGGCTGCAGAAGAAGCACAAAGAGAGATGTAATCAGTTTCACAGTAGACATTGTAAGCCTCAGCATGCATGATCAATGTATATACTGAAGACGTTGAAGGAGATAAAACGTAACTCTTAATTAATTTGTTTTTCATGTTTGAAGCTTACTTTATAGGTTACATGGGTTTGGGAGTGTGTTGAAACAATGAAGCTATGGGCTCATATTGTAACCACCAAGGCGGGCATTCTGCTGCTGTGTGCCCATTGAACTCGAGAAGTATTTTGCCACATGTTATGTCCGGATGTAGCGTCGGCCCCGAGACGTACGCGCGGGGCGCGGTAGCCTCAAAAGCATAGACAGCCAGGAACGGTTAAAAACGTGTTTATTCCTACTTGGAGGTGGCAGCCGAACTGCCGGGGAAAACGCGCGGTGACTCGTTTGTAACGAGTGGGGGAGAGGGAAGGAGTCGACAACCGGACGTCCGCAGGAACGGTGTACCGCTTCACTCAAGACGTTCGGGGGCTCGCTCGGGAACAAAGGTGCGCTTGGGACACAACATCTCCTCCCTCCTTAGATTATCGCTTGGAAGCGATCTGGGGGGTCGCCGTGGGCGCGTGGACGCTCTGGGCGCGTAAACAAGAGGAGCCTCCGCTTGCTGGGTGTCATTTTCTTCCCGTTCAGGGCCGGCCGGCGGCGGCGCCGATTCATCTGGTGCGAGATGTCAGGCTAAGTGGGACGAAGCTTCCGTCGGGGTGCTTGCTTGAAAGGGAGCCTCCCTTGGCAAATTACCTGAACTACGTAGCTGATTAAGGTGGCGGCGAGTGGCCTTTCCGCCTATGTCGACGAGCCATGACCGCAAACCTATGCGTTTAAGTGCCGTCGCTTCAACCCAGCCGGGTCTTCTGTTGAACTGGCGTGCGTATATGCGTTGTCCCATTTCAATTCTCCTGCTACGTGGGAGCTTTTCTTCCCCCCTGAGGGGGTTTCCGCTGAGGGCTCCGGGACAATTGCTGTCAGCTGGGTTCTCATTTCTCGTCCGAACATCAATCTTCCTGGCGTTTGCCCTGTGGTGTTTTGAACAGTGTTGTGCTGCCTGAAGAGAAATCGCGCGATGCGGCGTTGCATTGTCCCAGTCTGATCTTTAGTAAGGGCGCGTTTAAGTTCTGCCACGTAGCGCTCGGCTTGTCCGTTCGTCGCTGGGTGGTAAGGGGCTGATGTCACAGAAGAGACGCCGTTGTCGCTGTAAAACTTTAGAATCTCCGTGGGCACAAACGGAGTGCCGTTGTCCGAGACTACCTTGCGTGGTAGGCCGAACGTTGCAAACAACGACCGGAGAGTGTCGATAACTGCTGCCGATGTTGTTGTAGTCATTTGCTTTACCTCAAGCCACTTGGTGTATGCGTCTACAACCACCAGGAATGAACACCCTTCGATAGGTCCAGCAAAATCAATGTGCAGGGTGTGCCAAGGCGTGTCTGGTCTTTCCCATTCAGGAATAGGGGCTCTTGGTGGGGCTCTGTGGTTGCATTGACAAGGCTGGCAATCTTGCACTGTTGATTCTATGTCATGGTCGATACCAGGCCACCACATATAACTTCTGGCACACTTCTTCATGGCAACAATGCCTCGATGACCTGCGTGCACAAGCGACATGGCTTGTCCGCGAAGTGCTGCCGGAATCACAACTCTTGATCCCAAAGTGATGCAGCCGCGATGAGTGCTTAACTCCGTAGCTCGCTTGCGGTAAGCGTTGAAGTGTTCACCCTTTAGCGTCTGCACCTTGCCTTCTTGTATAGCTGCGCAGACTTCCTTCAAGACAGTGCACTCCTGCGTTGATGCTGCTACCGTGTCAGCTGTTAGCGGAGGGTTCGGCAGCGCCTCGAACATGAGTATGTCACCTGGCGGGGGTGGTTCGTCGATTGTGGTGTCCAGCGGCAGGCGGCTTAGTGCGTCAGCGTTCTGGTGTTTCTTACCAGTGCGATGTACGAGTTCGTAATCGTACGCCGACATCTTGATGCACCATCGTGTCATTCGCGGCGACAATGTCTGTGGCATTGGCTTCTGGGGACCCATGATACAGAATAAGGGCCGATGATCTGTAATGAATGTCACTCTTCTGCCGGTAATGTACTGGCGGAAGTGGTCTGCTGCGTAGACGATGGCCAGTCCCTCTTTATCTAGCTGGGAATAATTCCTCTCTGCCTGCGATAGGGTGCGCGATGCGAAAGCAATCGGGGCTTCCCGTCCCTGGTCGTCAGCTTGGGAGAGGACTTCTCCCACTCCGTACGGTGATGCGTCGCAGGCTAGCAGTAGGGGTCTCCTTTCGTCGTAGTGTCGCAGAACAGTAGACTTCCGAAGTAGTTCTTTAAGGGCAACAAATGCTTTTTGGTGGCGTGGCGACCAATTCCATGGGACTTCTTTCTGGAGTAGCTGGTACAGACCGTTGGCCACTGTAGCTCGATCTTCTAAGAACCGGTCGTAGAACGTTAATAGCCCTAAGAACGACTGGAGCTCTTGCTTGTTAGTAGGCGCTCGTGCTTCGGTGATTGCTCGCACTTTGTCTTCAGTAGGATGAATACCGTGCGCGTCAATTTGATGTCCAAGAAACTTCACTTCAGGCACCGCAAACACACATTTTTCCTTGCTGATGCGCAAGTTAGCATTTGATAGCTTTTCAAGGATGAGCTCCAAACGCTCCGCGTGCTCTTCAGTGGAGGCGCCACCGACAATAACATCGTCCAAGTAGACGCAAACTCCCGGGATCCCGTTAAGTGTAGACTCCATAAATTTCTGGAAGATTGCTGGTGCTGCAGCTATGCCGAATGGTAGCCTTTTGACTTTGTAGAGACCCTTAATGGTGTTCGCTCACCTTCAGTTGCTGGTAGGCTTGTGTCAAGTCCAAGGTGCTGAAGATCCTTCCACCACGAAGCGTGCTAAAAACCTCTTCTGGGGTCGGTAGTGGGTAGGAAGATGCTTTTGTCGCCAGGTTGACAGTGCTCCGGTAGTCTCCGCAGAGGCGTAGGGTACCGTTCTTCTTTCGGACGACAACGAGTGGTGTAGCCCATTCTGAATGTTGCGTCGGTTCGATGATTCCTTCTTGCTGCAGTCGGTCAAGCTCATTCTCGACTGACGTTCGTAGGGGAAAAGGTACCGACCTAGCTTTCAAAAATTTAGGCGTCGCATCCTCCCGCAGTTCCAGTGTGACTGGAGGTCCGTTGTTTCCTGGTATTTCTTCGGAGAAAACCGCTTGGTACTTCTCTTGAAGCTGCTCCACTGACGGATAGCTGGGTGTGTGGTGAACTCCGCCAATGACCACTCCAAGAGAGGTGAACCAATTTCGTCCCAACAGGCTTGATCCAGAGCCGTGGACGACAAGCAGTGGTAGCTGATGGGTCTGACCGTTGTAGTACACGTCTACGTTGGCACAGCCCAGTAGTGGAAGAGAATGTCCGGACCACGTTCTCAGCTGCGTGTCGTCTTTCTGGAGAGCTGGCGCGTTCTCATGTCAAGTGCCGCGAAAGGTGTCCTCGCTGATGAGCGTACACGCTGCTCCGGAATCCACCTCAAACCTGATGGGGTGTTGGTGTACCATGATTTCTGTGGTAATCTTTGGTCTCGTGGCGAGGTTCACAACGGCGTTTAGGTCATATAGTGCCGATGACGTCCGTGGTGTGCTCGTGTTAACTGGCATCTGGCCCTCTTGTGCCTCGACATTGTTGTTCCGTTGCACTGAATTCTTCGGCCGGAGCTGTTTGCGCTTGGTGATGCATGCCTTTTCAGTGTGTGCCCGTTTTTGGCAAAAGTTGCAGGTAGCTGTTTTGAATCGGCATACCTGGGGATCGTGCATGTCATCGCATCGCCAACAGCGCTGTGTTTTTTTCCTTCCATTAGGCGTAGTCGTGGAATGGCCTGACTGCTGACTGGTGTGATGTACCGGTTCGACGTTCCGTCGAATATCCCTCTGCTGGTGACCGGCGCTCTCTGCTCGCTGGGCGATGTCATATGCCTTGGAGAAGGTCAGACTCGTCTCCGCGAACAGGCGCTGTTGTAGACCTTCGTAACGCAGTCCGCACACAAAACGGTCCTGCAACATAACGTCCAAGGGGAGCATAGTAGTGTTAGCAGGTGTGGCAGTCGATCCTCCCTCCTGCGCAGTAGCTTTAGTTGTCGAGGTCAACGTTCCGAAATTACAGTCAGCAGAGAGCTTTTTGAGAGCCGCTACGTATTCGCTCACTGTTTCGCCTTCCCGTTGGTCTCGCCGTTGGAAGCGGGCTCGCTGTAGACCTCTGATGGTCTTGGGTCGTAGTGCTTCTGTAGCGCAGCTACGATGTCGTCGTAGTCTACGGTTGCTGGAGTGCGTGGCTGAATCAGGGCACAGACTGTGTCGTCTGTCTGCTACCCGCACAGCGTTAGCAGGTTGGCTCTCTTCATTGCTGCATCAGTGATGTTGTTAGCCTCGAAGTAAAATTGGAGGCGTCCAAACCACGATGAACATGATGAGCCGTTGGATTCGGGTAGCCGATTTTGGAGCCCGTGCGTAGCCATGACTTGTAGCTTGTCAAAAGCGTTGCGTAGCGCAGGTCCAAATCCACTTCCTCGTCGCCACTGTTATGTCCGGATGTGTCGTCGGCCCCGAGACGTACGCGCGGGGCGCGGTAGCCTCAAAAGCATAGACAGCTAGGAACGGTTAAAAACGTGTTCATTCCTACTTGGAGGCGGCAGCCGAACTGCCGGGGAAAACGCGCGGTGACTCGTTTGTAACGAGCGGGGGAGAGGGAAGGAGTCGACAACCGGACGTCCGCAGGAACGGTGTACCGCTTCACTCAAGACGTTCGGGGGCTCGCTCGGGAACAAAGGTGCGCTTGGGACACAACACCACAGTAGAGTCTTAGGGACGCTGTCGTTGCGTCAACCAAATGGCGAAACAATGCAGCCACCATGACCAAGTCTGCTCGCCATAGTGTCTTCACAGCGAGTTCATAATAGCCCGACCATCACAAACTGTGTGTCGAAATAAAGAAAGCCATGACAATGACAGCACGATGGTAGCGATGAGAAAGAGCTTTCCGTGCATATTTTTAAAAATTATCTGCAAGCTATCGCTCCTCATTTCCAAGTTCTGTTACTGAGAACAATAAGACATTTTCCAAGACTTGGAGACATACAAAGGTTTGTGCCACATTTTGATGAAATCACAGAGGTTATTGATCTGAAGTTATCGGTAGTAACGAGTAAGCTGTAATCTTTTACGTGTTTTGAAATATGAAAATGCAAGCTCTTGTGCTAATACATAATCTTCGTCTCATACAGACATTTACGGTGTCAGCTGATTATAGTGTTACCTGATAGAGACTTTCTGGGAAAGTTAAGACAATACTTGTTGACTGCGTATGACAAGATCCCTCTGAAAGAGGTATGAATGCTGTGAATAGGCGAGCGCAGGATTCTCCAGGCTGAGGGGACGAAATTTCACTGCAGCAGCCTACGTCCGTCTCCCTAACAGAAAACTAAGTTAGGTGACTCTAAGAGAAAACCAAGTTTTGCCATGAATACGAAAAAGAAAATTCAGCGGTGACGCGCTGTTCACACCAGACTGCCTTTGGTTCGCGGTTATACGGCGGTAAATGTCAGGAGTAAGCGTTTCTTGGAATGCAAAATCAGGAGGCGTTGGCAGGTTTCTCGGCTAAAGCCTGTGTGGGCGAGACAGTGTACATTAAGCCATAGCGGGACATGTCCGACTTGTCGCTGTTTTCGTGCCCTCTATGAACGATGAAAGGGGGGGACAGCTGCCCCCTTGGCCAGCAACACGGGTAAGCCAGGAGAAAACCCGAAGTGCAGGAAGCATTTTCTTTGCTTCATTCTGATAAAAAAATTCCCCATCTCCCGCTAAAGGGTACCATGTGTGGATGCGAAGCAGCGGGGAGATAATTAGCTTGAGCGGGAGGAGCGTCGCCGCTCTCATTTCACGGCAGTGGTCCGGACGCTCATCGCGGCGCTTCACAGGAGAGAGAATGAGGTGCGCGCGCTTCACGGCAGCGGTCCGGGCGCTCCGTTATTTTCATACCGCGGAACTACCGTGGCGCCCCCAGCGGAGTATGCAGCTGTCACACCACCTGTCGTGCGCGCCGCTCCGTAGAGGATTCCTACATGAAAGGAAGGGGGGGGCGTAGAAGAGGAGAGAGAGGGGGAGAAGACGTGCATGCCCTGTGGGGGTGTGGGACGCGGGAACCGCTCCGTGGAGTAGAGGATTCTTAGAGGAGAGAGGGGGAGAGGACGCGCATGCGCTTTGTGGATGTGGGCGCCTCTCCTTAGAGTAGATGATTCCTAGAGTAGAGGAAGGGGGTGAGCGTAGGAGAGCATAGGGGAGGGGACGCGCATGCGCTGTGGGACGCTCCGTAGAGTAGAGGATTCCTAGAGGAGAGAAAGGGGGTGAGCGTGGGAGAGAGAGGGGGGAGGGGACGTGCATGCGCTGTGGGACGCGGGAAGGAGGGACGGACTAAGCCCCCTCCAAACACATGCAAGCAAGATTAAGGAATGGGGTCAACCTGGGCGAGAGACACCACCTGCCTAGCCATTGCTAAGCAGCCTCTCTGTGCTCTCGGCCATGACTCAAGGAATGGGGTCAACCTGGGCGACAAACACCACCTGCCTAGCCATTGCTAAGCAGCCTCTCTGCTCTCGGCCATGACTCTGATGACTGTGTTAGGGTTGACGGCCTTCATATTACTACAGTGTTCTGGTTCGCATAATGGGTGCTTCCCTACTTCATGAAAGTGGCCGGACGCGGGACGGGGGACGGGGACGGGGGACGGCGGACGGGGGGACGCGGGACGCGGGACGGACACGGGAGCCCCGAGCATAAGATGCCTCGCATCTAAAAGTGAGTGGTTTCTTTCATTCGTACATATGGCTTCTACGAGGCCTTGGCCTTGTTACATCGCCAACGCTCGGCGTGCTTTCATTTGGCGTTGTCCAAAGTGGCCAGAAATTTCTCTCGGGATAAGGCGAAATGAAAGCATCTCAATTGCACCATGGTGTGAAAATAAAAATACAACGCGATGCTTGCTATCACCATTTAGTCTTTAGGCGGAGCGATGTAGTTTCCTAAAAGCGTTCTCCAAAGCAACATTTCGACAGCAATAATGGGCGCCTCGGTAGCTTGAGGTACGAAACAATTTGTCTATATACGTTTGCTTTGTGGCTATCATCGATTATACTCTATAACTCGAAAAGGTAAACACACAATGACGCACAACATCCGAACGCAGTAATAAACAAGAATACACAAACCGGATAGAAGATAAATGCTGCTTCAAAGTCTAATTGCGCAGTCTTGTTCTTGTTACTGGTTAATGATATTTAATTCGTAGGGATTTTACGCGCCAAAACCCCGACATGATTACAAGCCACGCCGTTGTCCGGGAGATCCAATTAAGTTCAACCAGCGTGGCTTATTCAACTTGTACTTACCCATATACATGAGTGTTTTTATCTTTCGCCCTGTCTGCAAGTCGCTGCCATGGCCGGTAAGCAAACCGCGGACGCCCTTATTGAAAATGAGACCTACGACGTATTTGCGCAGTATTCATGGTCTTATATTGTGGTGTTCATGGAAACGTGTATGTCCGTATATAAATAAGCCCACGCTACCATAAAGGTTTATGGTACGAACACACATGATAGTTATAATACGAATCTTGTTTCTAGAATGTTGTTTCCAAAGAAACTAAAAGCAAGCCGCCAAGGGCACCACCGATGCAGGAATAAGACAGAGCAAATAAGGCTTTGCCCTCGAGCAAATTTGCACATGAGGATATTACACTTATCGCTTTTCGTTACTATACGAACTCCTTGTATATCCGTTTAAACTGAAGTTAAAAGACAGGAAGGTTGAAAATAAAAAATGGCATTTGGGACACGGAGTTCTAAAATGGAACGGTGGCACCAATGTCTTTCTCCGGCTGATCAACTGAAATGCCCAGTGAGTAAACAGAACATTCTCCTCTGTGCGGCATCTGTTTGTCATATGAGCGGCAAGTGCAATTGAAACGGGTGATGTTTACTTAGCTATGTTTACTTTAGCACGGCAGAGAGATATAGGGACTGATCGATGAGATATGTGTGTTCACACATGAGTGAGTCAGGTCACAACGACTATCCTCTAATGTTATGGTTCACTTGTCCGCAAAGAAGCTTCACTAGTTGTCCGTTCAGTTGTTGGCTGAAAAAAAAAACTCACAGTGTCAAATTACGACACCCATGCGTGTATAGTGCGTGCGTATTTCTTGATGAGGTTTATTTCAAGAAGAGTTGTTCGTTCTTAAAAGCAACTTTGTTTTCTCCCCCTGGCCTTCAAAGTTATAGTTCTAGTTAAGATTAGGTTCAGCGAAAACGATATCATTGCACACACGGGGAATACTTAAAATCAAGTGCAATATTTTACTGGTGCCCGTTCCCTACTCACTAACAATATTTTCATTGGTACGTGCCGCCGTTTCCTCAACGTTGTCTGACATGTAAATGGCCAATGAAATTATTGTAAAAAGATTACGTCGGCGACGCGCACACCGGTTAACTTTCAGCTCTGCGTACTGCTATCATGAATATTATTAGGGATCTCAAGCGTATGACTTCATGAAAGTGGCCGCTGCATATATTTTTTTTTTGTAAGAAGACTTTCAGTGAATGTGTTTCCGTCTAGCTTTTTTTCCTTCGTAGTTCTTTGGTAATCTTGGAAGCTGGGCTTCAGCATATATGCTAACACATTTAAAAATAGAGGCAAAACAACGCACCTATCCAGCAAAGCTGTTCCTTCCAAATATATTCCACTCGGAACCTGCTTGCAGCTCCTCACAGAAGGACCCGAAAAAGGAAAAGAAGCTGGCGATGTTGAACTGCTAACCCCCCTTACAATGGCTTGCCTAACTGCGGAATAGGAAGAAATAAACGTTGAATAAATTGCCGGGCCTATAGCCAAGAATATACCTATTCCAAGAATTTTCCAAGAATATACCTATTGTGCTTAAAGGAGCTCAGAACCGTACCACCATTGGGGGAAAATGAACGTTTAAAAATTTCGCAAGGCAGGAAGACAGGAAAGATTACAATCCTACCGAAATTCCAGGAACATATGTTACTGAGGAGAAGACAAACCGGTTTCTAAAAAAAATCTACCAAGGCATGAAACCTATATGTCCATAAAATACAGCGAATGCTGCAAAAACACCTAGCCATTGGACCCATTATACTCCATGTTCTGTTATGCAATATTCTAAAGAGACAGTTCGTCTAGAATTATATGTGTTTGATATGCGTTAGCAAACCGGTAGCATGTAGAAATATGATTAGGGATCTCGTGTGTATACACTCTGAATCTGGATCCACATAAGATCCACTTAGTAGCTGGAACTTTTTTGCAAAAAAGTTCCAGCTATATATTTGGAACTGCGTTCCACATACTTTCAAAAATAGATGGAACAGTGCCCCACTTATTTTTACTAAATAATTTTGTGGATCGTGGTTCCACATAAGAGTATATGGAAGACTGTTCCAAATAAAAGGGTTGTTTCAGTTACTGGAACGCTGATCCTCATAAAATAGTAATGGCTATATCCGGTATGCCGTTCCAGGTACTTTGAGACCTGCTTTTTGTATAAAGCAATGTTCTAATAGAGAGTTAGGAAGCTGTCTATGGGTTCACACTTCTGCAATATATTTGCTTTCCCCTGTCAGTACAAACTGAGGTCATATGCCAAGCTGGCTTGGTATGTGGCCTGCGCTGATACCAACAATTGGAAAGTAGAAATTTTAGCAGCAGTGTGGTCCCCGAGAATTCCCAACAGTTCCCTATTAGAGCACAGTTATATATAAAAGTAGGTTTGAGGTACCTGGAATGGCAGAGTGGAAACTTTGGCTTTGCCTGTCGGATCCTGTTCTGGCATTTAGCTGCATGTAAAAGAAACAAAGTACATAAACGAAACAAATTATTACATTGCTTTTCAAAATGAGTAAACTTTATTGAGGGGCAGTATTGTGTACACTGAAGACATGTTCGTTTCAAATTTCATAGAAAATGACTAGTCATCAAGGAACAAATGTCATAAATAAAAGAAACTAGGCATTAAGGGGCATTCACGCGTAGGCCCCTATATTAAAAAAGTTGGTCATAAAAATGGCCCGGAACATAAGTGCAGCACAAGCAAATAAACTTGTACATCGGTTATGGAAAAAAGGAACATTAAAAAATGCTATAAAAATGCCGGCTTATCAAAGGAAATAAAGTAACTCAAATGCGCAAGTACCCATCTGCCATTTACGGAGTTTACGCATCCCCATGTAAAAAAGAATTCAGTACTCTAAGAATTATACGAAAAAGGCATAAAGCAATGGGCTGAAAGGGTTGAATTAAGACAAGAAAATAATTAAATGTAGTGGATGAGTTATTAACGAGAAAATCAGTGCAAGCCAATATGATGAATGAAACATTTGCACACGAAAACTTCCCAGATGCATGTGGCAAATATCGCAACAAAAACATGAACACTGGAAACAATACAGTTGGAAGATCACAGTTGTACATATAATACAAAGCTAATCGTGACAAAAACACTTCATCAGCCCCTGAAAAAGCCTGCCACTCCAGGCAGGTTACATGACCCACTATTGTGTAGTTTGGGATAAGTCATCCCAAACACTGCCATGAAAGCTCGTGTATATATTAATAAAATATAATGCCCCAAATATATCTGGAAGAATGTTACACATTTTAAATAGTCAACAAGGCAACAGCGGAATATATAGAGACTCTGCAAAACAAGTGAGAAATCTTTGAATAACCAAACTCATCCTTGAAAAATACAAGTGATATCTTTAAAAAAGCCAGCCTTGAAACCTACAGCCTACAGCCAGCACTTCACCTTGGTGATAAAAAATTTTACAAGTCACGACTTCTTTGTTACAGCTGAACATTCAGCACGTCAATATTAGGCCTGACCGCTTCAGGTTTTCAACAGAGGCTTTAACTTAACGGCATCAAGCCACTGTGAAATGGCTCACCCTTTACAACAACTGTCTGCACAAGTCCCAAAAACTGTTCAAAAGCGTATGGGTATGACAGGTTTAAAATAAAATATACAGTCAACAGAAGGATGACTGCCTTCTCACGTGATGATGCAGGTGGTAATGCCACAATGTTTTCCTTGCAGGCAATCTTGAAGTTGCCATTCTCTTTCAAAATGCGTGGGCCTGGTGGAGACCTGTTGCCAATTTCTTGTGCCTTTAAGGAAAAGAGAAGCAGCAAATCTTAACAAAACACTGGATTTAAATATTGGTGTTCGTGGTGATACCCTTTTTATAAAACTAATCATTTATTTCACTATGATTTCTTGGTTTCCTTTCTGTCAAACCTGCAAAAGGTGCCAGTGAGCACAAAAATTTTGGGAGCATGGCACATCGACGATTGCTTAGTGTGAATGGAATCGCTGCTTTATTTCTGGGAAAGGCATTACGCTTGTCTGGTTGAATGACCTGAGCATCAATCGGCTTTTCCAGCCTTCAGGGATTTTCAGTTACCAACCAAACAATATATCTATCTTTGTGCACTTCATACTTCATGCACCTTCCCACTACAAATAAATGTCCTCCTTACTCCATTATGTGTTTTCCAGTTTTATGGTGTTTAACATAACTTACAAGTAAAACACGATTTAAAAAGTCAGATTTAAATTCATCTCCATACTTTTTCGGTATTTTGTGTACAGAACTACAGCCTTGATGTTTTTTATCGGTCCCTTTCCATGCAAGAGATCAGAAAGTGCCGCCTTACTGTTGTAAAAACCGCAGCATCGGCCTTCTTGGGTCAAACAAATTATTCAAGTCCCATGAGACTTTCCCGGTCCAAAATCTCTTGCATGTTGCTTAGCTTGGCCTCAATAGCCTCCACTGCGTCTCTAAACCTTATTTCTGCTTCAAAGGCAAGCTGAAAGAAATGCACATTGAATAAAACGTTATGGCCCACTGAAACAAAAACAGGCCCTAGGATAGCTTCAAATACTTTAATTCTGCTGAACTATATGATGGGAGAAAATATCACCTTCACACAACTACTCAAGCAGCAGAGTTGATTCTATATTCATCCTGACTTAGAAGAGATCTTTCAACATTCATTGTTATAGCAATGCCTCACCACCAGTGTTAAAGCTTATAAAGCGCGAGCCGGTCTGTGTAAATGACCACTCACTTTTTATCATTTATCAAATACTACAGAGCACAGCTGACTAAACATAAATCACAGCTTACAAAGTAAAACACTCTTAACCTTACAGAGCAGACCCACACGATTTGAAACACATGAGCGATCTTACCACGTCAGGATTAAAAATGTATGATGGCAAATCACCTGGTGCATTGGAGCTGCGGGCCTCAGCAGTTGCGGTCAAAAGCATTTTTATTCCCCCCAAGGTCCATACAAGAGGGATCTGTGACCATGTCCTCAATTGCCTATGCAAAAAAGCAAAGCAGAAAAATAAGGAACTGTACACATTAGCAAAGCATATATCATAAAATAAGCTATGTTTACGTGCTTGTGACAAACCACATATAGTAACATCAACGAAAAAACGCCTGATGTTAACACTTGAAATGGCAAAATGCATGACACCTCATTGCAGAAAATGTATGCACATCAATGACAATTGATAGCACATTTGAAGAGATGGCAAGCAGCTCATCAACGAAATAAATACAAAATCCACCTGTCTGGAAGCTAGAGCCTAAGGAAATGATGCTGGGGTACAACACAGAAATGCAGTGAACCAATAAAGCATTTTCATTTGAGAATATCACATTTCTTTGGGCAAGTGCAGCTTCCAAACTGAGCAGCAGCACAGGCATTTCTTACATTCCATGTCTGCCACAGCTGCAGTCAATAAGCATAAATGCGTGGAATGAAAGCCAGTGGAACCCGAATACCTGTATGTCACTTTGCCTGCCGAAAAATGGTTTACCAATGCGAGAAGTAGCAGGTGGTTGCCTATAAGAGTAATATCGTCAGCTAGCACTTTCCCCATAGAGGTAACTAACATGTGGTCAGGCAATGTTTGAACAAGGCCTGTGAAAAATGAAATTCTCACCTTCCGTTAAAGAAGTGCGTCAGGACACGGGATTGGGTTGCTGGAAGCGTGATCACTTTCTGCAGGCTTCTCAGATACTTTTTTTTATCCGAAACAGCCGCGTTTTCTTCGTTGCACTCACAGATCGCATGAATGCGTTCTGAAATAGCATGCGTCAACATTGAAATACATAGCGGTATACACTTCACATGGTAGTGGCTTCCCCCACATAATTCGATGACTGAGTGCTCAATATGGAATGCAATGGTTGTAAATATGCTATTATACATCGAACATAACAAAATACATAACAAATGTATTCAAAAGGTGTTCGTTTTAATGCTGCTGCCATGTATAAACATTACTGTTCAAGTCACAGGATGTGATGATTTTGTCTCGCGGGCAAAATTTATCTTACAAAGGTGTGTCCACCTCTAATCTTATCCTCTATGTATATACGCCGCGTGGTGGCATGAGACAAACTAGAACTGCTGGTGGGTTAGGCTGCTGCATAAGATTCTCACAAATCATAACTACATGCCTGTTACATGCATTGTCGATGAAGATTTTATCGTTGCATAACATCCTGTGGTCTGGCAAATGCATCTGAAAAGAGGAATTAAACCTTATTTACCCACCCAATATTAATCTAAAACTAGCGTTACCTATGAGCTCCACCTGTATTCGGGGGTACCATTGATTTAAACCACTTCATTTAACAGCACACTGCACTGGTATACCACGCTGACAAACTAAATCAACCAGGTTACAGGGAGTTGGCGAACATTTATTTGAAAAGGTGTGAAAGCAATCTCCATATGGTTTGCGACTACTATATACAACACAATTGACATTCTCAGGGTAGCAAGATACTAATTTAGAATTTATTACCTATTCTTTTTTTCTTGCAGCCTGTTTCAAGCACAAATTCACTCATTTTTTAAAAATCCTCATAGCAGGGGCTCATTTGGTCACTAGAATCAACTGGAAAGTTGATTAAATTTCATGTTCGTAGTTGAACTGCAGGCTTTTTTTATGAGCGATAATGCCAATGTATCTTGAAGCAAGTACCATGTGAAAGCAAGTACCACGTGACACTACAAATCGAATTGTGTTAAACAGGCTGTAGTAAACAGGCACCACCAAGAAAGTTCTGAGCAATCAGTTTAAAATATCTTCGCTGCACAGTAAGACAAAAATTACAGGAAGCACGTTAGTGTCTGCAGTAAACTATGTGGCATGCGAACAGTATATCATATCCAATGGAGCAGACAACACTGGTCATGCTTACAGGCTCCGTGAGCACCTTGTGCACCGGGAGTTGAAGCTAAACAAATTGAGGTGAGAGCTAAACCACATTAAAATCAATTCCTGTGAGGCCCAGAGAAATGGCAGCACCTCTCAAATAATGAGTGGAGCATAAAGCTGAAAATTTTAACCTTCAGTTACTGCCACAATGTTATGCCAGCAACCACAACCCGCTGAGCAACCGTCAATATCTTGCTAAGCAACATACTGTAAGAGGGAATACGGATTACTGGGAAACTAACACGCGAACCAGCAACGTGGTCGGAGTCATAAATGTCGAGCGGATTCCGGCCCACGAGCACGCAAATGGACGCGAATTACCGTTTACCGAATATGTTTCGCCAAAAGTTTCACGCGCCAAGACAAAGTGAAGTTGCACGCTACGAAAAAAAATTCCGCGGAGAATTTAAAACAGCGTAAACGACAAAGTAAACACACTAATTCGATTTGCATGTTCGCCCTTTGTCTCGTGATCCGCAATTTAGCAGAATAACTGCCATCATTCCGTCATTTAGACTGCTCGATTACGAATGCTGGAAACAAATCCGCCGGGATGGTACTCAAACTATCGGGCTACATAAGCAGTAAATGTATTCGTAGAGCGAGTTCGGCAGGTGTGCCTGAATTCAACTGTATACATACGACAGCGTAGCAGTATCCTACCGTACAACAGTAGTGTTTTTGGTTTCAGTGAACAACAGCCGCAACGACCTCATAAATATACAGCACTGACCTTTGTTTGCACCTCTTGGCAACTCCACCACTCCTCTTCGTCGTAACGGTTCCCGCCAAACTGACCGACAGCACACCACCTTCATTTCTAGTAGTTCGCATCAGGCGCGACACGCGCCACTGCCGACACTGCACTGTGTCTGGCACTGGTGGCGTGGGTGAAGCATAACATTTACAACCAGTGGAGCAAAAGCTGAGAGGTGGACGCGCTGCGATCGTAACAAGTGTTCGAGCATTCCCGCTGTCGTGCTTTGGCGTTGTAGCAGTTGCAGCCCCACTGTACGTTGTGTCACAACGGAAACCGCACCGGAGAGTCGGCGAAGAAGAGTCGTCAGACGTCGCGCATGCGCGCTGCAGCGCATGTTATGTGGAACAAGACACAAACAAAAAATATACAAGCGCAATGTCTAGAAATTTTACTGGAACCTAAGTGGAACGATAACTGGATCACGCAACATCGCCTCCTCCCCTCTACTGAGTTCCAGATAAGAACGATATACATAAAGAAAACAGATCGAACGTTCCACATAAGATCCACTTATATGTCTCGTTCCACTTATTACAAGTTCGGATCCAGATAAAGATATGTGGATCACCTTTTTTACTGGAACTTATATGGAACCAGATTAAGAGTGTAGACAAGACATTGTCAATACGAATATTTTAGGGGCGAAGCTCCTTAGGGTGTGGGTCTGTCCCTCCTTTGTAGTATGTAGTAGTAGTAGCAGGTAGCCACGTATAGTGGGATGTACCCACTCCACGTGATAAAAATGACGATGACGCCTGATGACCATGAAGAATAAGCGCGTTCCAGTATAGTGGAATGTACCCACTACACGTGATAACGATGACGATGACTCTGATGAGGAAAACAAAATCAGGGGAACCCCCTCCTTGTGGTCCGTAGAGCTTATGAAGAAAAATCATCATCTACCCCAGGGAGTGGGCAAAATTTACGGGGATTGACAGTTTGCCAGATTACCTCCGGAGCTTCGCCCACTCATCATCATTCACTTCGTGGATATGGCGTGATTTTTTTTCATGGCCTCCAAATTAAGTTGTGTACATAACGTAAACGGTTATCCATACGTTATTCAGCGTAATGTACGAATCGTGGGTACCTGTGCTGAGCGCCCAGTTGAATGACCAAACTTATTTTGCTCATTCGTGCGTTTTTCGAAAGTTCAAGTTGCGCTGTTAATATATTAAAAGGCTATATATCCTGACGGACTTTTTACGTGTTCTGTAAAGCGAAATAATACAAGTTATGAATGAGATTGACGTAATGCATTTAAACTTTACCCTTATTGATATAATTGTTGGTGTAATCTTTTTTTCCTAAGTATGAATGGGTGCGAAATTGTTTGATGTTGCGAAAGAAATCAGTTAACTTCGCTTGGTTATTTTTTCGCCAACAAATTATTTTCGTTGCCGACAGCGACCGACATAATGTATTCCTATCATCAGAACATCGGGTACTCAGCGCCTGGTGTAAGTGTAGTGATGTTCAAACGCTATCCTCAGCCTCCCTCTATGAAATATCACCTTGCCATCCAACATCTTTTTTTTCACTTGGGCTTCGTTCCCCATTAGCATTTTGTATCCAATATTAGCTCGTATTTCATAGTGCATAGCATTGGCTTGTGCTATGCGTAAGTTGTTGTTTTTTTCTATAAATGAACCAGAATATTGAATTATCAAGTTCAAATGTAAAGCGATCACAGCCGATCCCGAAGTGGCGCTATAGAACGCAGTGTTTCTCTGCGCCTGGTAAAGTACCCATTTAAACTTGAACGTGGAGCGAACGCTGACAAGTCTGGCGCAGAGTCAGCTTTTAAAAACCACAGTTGTCTTCCCATTTCATGGTTGCTATGCCGAGGGTGACAGAAAACGTCTCACAGATAAATGCTAAGCCCCGAGAGACGAGGCACGCCCTTCTGAAGGAACCTTGCTCCTTGATTTCCCCTGGGTATGCTGGCTAGCGGTGCTGGGCATCAGCACTTACCGCGAGGTGCGCTATGATGTTTGAACGGGTAATATTACCAAAGAGAAAGCCACGTTCTCACGCTTCAGCTAGCCTTTGTATTGTAGTGATCTGTACTTAAGGAAAGTGAATATACAGTGGAGCACGTCCAGATAAAGAAAGCTTCATTTATCGAAAGCGGGATAAGCGGAATGTCGCTGTCATCTTTGCTTGACACCGAATGGGCAGAATCTTAGTAACTTGGGATTAAACCGAGCCCATCGTTCTGTGAACTTCGGTTCAACTCGGTTAATACCTCGAACGGCACAACCCAGAAAGACATTCATATGCCGTGCGCCACTGTGATAAGGCTTCTCCGCTTCTCCAACGCTGCGTTGAGGGTGCTTGTGTTCTCACCCTTTTTGGTGCGCTTAAGAAGCGCGAGCGCTAAAGCTTACACGCCCATTCTTTTGCTGTAACATCGTATTGGGCAGTTGCCTCGTCGCTTTAATTAATGGCGAAATGAAGCCCTATGCATTATTTCGCCGGTTGAGCTACTCCTCCGTCTGACAACGCAGACATATCACAGGATAGTGATAAAATGAATGAAGAAAATATAGTCTCTAAGAAGGTTGTTGGAAGCTGACACAGGCTGAGGGCACCATAACCAAAGTGCTGTTTCTAACATGAGAAACTTTCGACGTGTGCATCTTCCACAGCGATTTATTTACCGCGTGACAGTTTTAACGCGATAGCGTCAAAGAGCTCGTTTCGCAGAAATTGCGGCGTCGGCGGCGTTGGTTGCGAGCGAAAAATTATCATCTTGTCCGTGACGGAAAATCGAGAAAGATGCAAATAAAAGAAATAATAAAAATTTCCAGACACGAGTAAGGATCGAATCCAGGCCGTCTGCGTGGCAAGCAAGTGTTCTACCCCAGAGCCACGAGATTTTCAATTTTTTTTATGGTATTTATTAGAATCCGTATTTGAAATTATCACAAACTCTATGACGTAGTGATGCATTCACTCAGCGACAATGATCGAATAAGCACTGCACAAGCATTTAAAGGCTGCGGTGAATCTGAGACCCATGCGCTAGTGTGTAAAACTTCTTACGTAACCCATGGGGCAGATATCTGAAACTTCTTGTCACGTGAAGCGTGTATAAAATAGAGGACAACAACTGTCTGGACGATAACGGTGTCATCGCTGTGTGAGCGACGCTGTGGCTCTGTGTTGATATGAAGTGCATGCTCATCTCGAGAATGTTCGCTGAATTTCGGATTAATAATAATAATATGTGGGGTTTTGCGTCCCAAAACCACGATATGATTATGAGAGACGCCGTAGTGGAGGGCTCCGGAAATTTTGACCATCTGGTGTTCTTTAACGTGCACTGAAATCGCACAGTACACGGGCCTCTACCATTTCGCCTCCATCGAAATGCGACCGCCGCGGCCGGGATCGAACCCGCGACCTTCGGGTCAGCAGCCGAGCACCCTAGCCACTGATCCACCGAGGCGGACAATTTCGGATTCCCGCACATGCAGCCTACATAGTAGGAAGGCAGGATAGGTTGT